>JAXIVJ010003933.1:0-57500 GCA_036785665.1 Chirona hameri | reverse complement strand
GGTGGCCAAAGTAGGTCATGTTGCTTATTAGAAGACGCGTATTGACGAAACAAACACATTGGTACCTGTTTCAGCTCTCTATCTATATCATGTCAAGAGTTATTGCCAAAAATGTTCGTGACCGCGAATGATCTCGAGGTGACTACGGAATGGTGACTGGGCACTCTTTCCGGGTCGGCGCTATTATACTATTCATTCCATCAAAAACAATTCGCAGCGACAAACATTCCGCTTGTCGCTGCGTTTCGTAGGTATTGAGATATTAGCGGAAGCGAAAATCAACCCTTCGTGGTTAACACGAACTTCCGACAGTGTTCGGGTCATGGCTTTATCAGTTATCAAGATATCGACTTGATTTTTTTTGTACATATACTGGTATATATCGGGGACGTGTCAGGGATTTTTCTATTTTTGAAAAATGGAAATTGTATATACATGTAAAGAAAGAAAAAATCAAAATTTCGAAATTTTAAAATAATTGTGAAAATTCGAGATAGCCATCTGAAAGCCCTTACAATTGTCTACTAGTACCTCTTTTTTATTGCATTTTGCAGAAGAAAAAAAAAACAAGCCCTCCACGAGTGTTTAACCACTTTGGTATCAAAAACGCCCGAACATGCCTCCCAAAAAGTGCTCCTGGAGCCGCTTATGAGGCAGTTTTAAAAAAGCACACCATCCGATGCGCAATGAAAAGTTATTAAAAGTCAGAAAGTTTGAAGACCTTAGCTTCAATAATGAATGTGCAGCACACGTAAAACCTTCCGGGGAGGGGGTGATTCGCCCCTCCCCCGACAGGAATAGGGTTAACCCTATTCCCTGCGGGGGCAGATTCTGCCCCCCCCCCCCCCGGTGGTTTTTCACTTGCCGCTTCTAAACCGTTAGGCCTAGCGTCCTGAAACATTGTGACTTTTCCCAAAATTGAACGGCGCGTGTTGTCAAAATTTTGAAGAAAAAAATCGGTCCAACAGAGGCGGTGCCAGGCTCCTGTTTTGGGGAGGGTGTTACGAATGCGGTTTTGCGGCGCATACTTCCTTCGTGTTTTGCAGTGCAATAAATGCGTCAGAAACAATTTCAATGCAATATGCATCATACATACTGGGAGTGTACATATTTGTGGCAGAGGCGCACTCAGGTACAAAACAATGGGAGGCGATACCATCCCTCAAATTAGGTCCAACTTCAAATTAGTAAGATGATAAAAAGCGTTACGCGCATGGTGCCCCACGTTGTTTTCCTGGATCCGCCTATGCGCAATATATTACATTTAACACATTACAGCATATAATACCCACATGTGACGTCCATGTCGTCCCAAACAATCACGAACAGCACATATTTTTATCAGAAAATCCCCCCATTTTACATCCCCTGAATACGCCTATGATTTTTTTATTTTGGTTTTGCCTTATGACATATTGAAGATCAGTACATTTGAAGCTCAAAAACGTTTGGGGCATGTACATCGGTCTAACCACATAGCCGCAATGACCTTTCAAAGAACACCCAAAATGTTCGTATTTTTCCCCCTGGCCCCTCATTTTTGAACAAAAATGAAATTTCGGGGTCCATAAAGATTCTTGTCTGTCGTCATCTTGTCATGACGAATCGAATGGCGTTTTCCCCCATCGAAATCGACGGAGCAGTTCTCGAGATCTCGGGGGGGGGGGGGGGGGCAGAATCTCCCCCCCCGCAGGTTAACGTAATTTTAGACCCCAGCAGGGAATAGGGTTAAGTGACGTTAGTGTCAAGCTCAGGTCCCGGTCAGGTCACATAGGGTCAAAATTCGAAATTGATAAATCTAAATACAAAAAGCATGTTTCTGGACCAGTTTTGCCTCCGAAATGCAGTGGTGACGTTTATTTGTTCGTAGCTGGTCATTAAACAAAACGTCATGGGTTACTCATACTTAAGAAGCCATAAGTCAGTCAAAAATGTTGATATTGTTTTGAAATGTGGTTTGGGAATGGCACATATCTCTAATATATATTCCGTTTTGTAATGTCTTTGGGAAATTTTGATTTTGTGTTCATTTTTCCCAACAACAACAACAAAAAAATCCGAGATCGCTATTTTGTAGCCCTTTCCATTTGCTATCTTTGATGTTTTGTATTGCATTGTGCTCAAAATATGGCCTTTGTACTGTCTGTTCAAGTTTAGCTGATTTTTTCGTCAAACTTGTGTGTAGTGACGTCACTACATTTCCTATACCTCATTTTTTTTACGAAATGGCTTCATGTTTGCAGAGAAGACGTAAAATTAATGCTGGGGAAGGTATCCAAAGTTTCACGTTGATAGCGCTATTGGTTTTTAACTATTGCGAAAGTTCGTCAGGGGTGTTTCGCCCCCCCCCCCCCGTCAATGGCGGGCTAACTTTGGCATCTGTCTGGTCTTATAAAACTGATGATGCTCAGAATCCCCCAAGTTTATAAATAATAGCGCTGCTCGATTCGGCGGTAATATGTTTTTAATTACCCTGATTTCTTTGTATAAGTCTCGATTACTTTGAAAGTATGTCGATAACCTCTGGTTACTTTTCTCGATAAGAAACCATTGATTTCAGCTGTTGTACGTTTTCCTCACGAGAACGTGCGCTGGTCTCGCGGAGGTCTTGCGGTGGGCTGTTCCCAGCGGCGCGGCGGTCGGATTTGTCGCGGCGGCTGGCTGTGGTGCAGTTTCTGTGAACATCCATCCCCTCTGCGACGGTGCAGCCTCGGTTACATCTGGACGGCAGACGGCAAACGGCGATCCACCCCGCCGCCACCGCCGCCCTGTGGTGTCTGTCCAACTGAGGCAGTTCGGGGCCCGTCTGACTCAGCCTGGCCTGGCCCAGTTACCTTTCTGACTCAGAGTCGTCAGGCACAATAATCACTTCACGGTACGCCTGTATTTCGGGTCGCTCTTGGCAATGAGCGCCGGCTGATGTTTGTTGGACAAATAATGCCGACGGCCCTCCCGCCCCGAGCGCTCGAAGTGGCGGTATCGGCTGCTCCCACGCTGTAGGAGGCTTAGTCAATCGCCGAGCTGTCACGCCTTTTGAGGTCGCACGATTTGTTCACACCGCGGTCCCACGACAGTGGTTTCCCTTCTGCGATGTCAGCTGTGACGGCGTGTCGGCTGACGATGTGAGGCGGCTGTCCGTCACTGTTCTCCCTGCTCAGCACACTGGACCGCACATCCAACTATGGTCCCCACCACAGCACACGACCGCACATCCAACTATGGTCCCCACCACAGCACACGACCGCACATCCAACTATGGTCCCCACCACTCCCACGGGCTGTGCAGGAGCGGTGCTGCCGTGCCCTTTCGGGGGCGGGGGGGCAGGGGGGGGGGGGGGGGCAGGCTCTCCATACTGCGCCGTTCGCTGTCACGTTAACTCTGGGATCGCACCCGACCGACCAGCGACCACAAGGGCTTTGTTTTTACGACCCAATTTGAGCGTTCATGGACGTCCGCGGTGGTAATATCGGTGTCGCCGAGCTGGACTCGGGAGCCGGCCAGTGTGGCATATTGGTCCGGTGCGTATCGCGACGTTTCCGCGCTGGCATTTCGCGCTGGTATCACGTTTGGCCCGGCGGCCACCGTGCATCGAACATGTGCATCGCTTTAATTGTACGCCTACGTTAGACCTGTTTGCATTTATTTTGGTGATGCCCGCTGGCTATTTCTGACCACGATGTGTTCTGTTCGGTTTAAACGGCACGAGTTTAATACGGAATCACACGACTTGACATGTGACCTGTCATTAGGTGATGGACGTGCCCCGAGTTTGGAGGTGTGGCGTGGCTGATTTTGGCATCTGTCCCTGCCGCGTGAGTCACTTCACTGACCCCCTCCCCTCCACCTGACTGACCCCCTCCCCTCCACCTGACTGACCCCCTCCCCTCCACCTGACTGACCCCCTCCCCTCCACCTCACTGACCCCCTCCCCTCCACCTGACTGACCCCCTCCCCTCCACCTGACTGACCCCCTCCCCTCCACCTCACTGACCCCCTCCCCTCCCCGTGTCCGGCAGGCGGCTGGTCCGGCTTCAACTCCAAGTCGACCTCCAAGGAGAGCCTGCAGTCGAGCCGCTGCACGACACCCACAGCCCAGTCCAAGGTGGTGATCCCGAGCCGGGTGCGGCCGCCTGACTGGCGCTATGTGCGCGGCACCTCCCGCGAGAGCCTCACCAGCCCCGGCTCCGCCTCGCCGGCCGCCAGCGACCGGGGCGCCCTCTACTACGGTGCCGCCGGCCGGGCCTCGCAGCCCAGCAGCGGCACGCAGAGCCCTGTGGGAAGTGCCGCTGGCAGCCTGACCGGCCATAGCCGGCGGCCCGTCTACATGGGCTGGAGGAGCCAGGAGCGGCTCAGCCAGGGCTACCAGACGCCGGTCGACCGGCTGGCCAGCAGCTTCTCCCGCAACCGCAGCGAGGGGAACCTCAGCGGCGGGCGGCTGAGCCTGCCGCGCGGCTCCGGCGCCAGCTCGACCACGGGCAGCACCAGCTCGGTGAGCGGACTGCGGCCGCCACCCGAGATGGACGTGCACAGCTCGATCCGCGAGGTGACCAGCGCCATAGTGCATTACTTTGACTCGGCGGGCGCCGGCTCGGCGTCCGACAGTGCCAGTGAGCTGGGCGGCCGGGCCGGTTCGCCGCGGCGGCGCCGCTCGCCGGCCGCCGCGCGCGGCTCCCGCTCCACGTCGCCGTCGAAGCGGCCCGTCTGGCTGGAGACGGCGTTCGTCGGCACCAAGCCGATGGACGAGCCGCCCACGCCCGAGGCTGCCGGCGCCCTGCTCACCGACCCGCTGGCCGCCGGCGGGGGCGGGGGCGGCAGCGCGGCCTCCTCGCCGGCCACCGCCACCGACCCGCCGCCGCCGCGCGCGGACTCGCAGGGCGACCGGTACGAGCTCGGTGAGTTGCTGATGGTGTGATGCTGCTGCCACCTGTCGTCGGGCGGCGGAAGCTGGCTGCCCGGAGAGGCCGGGAGGGCCGGCCGCCACTGGGTGTTCTCGGGGCTCGGTGTCGCTCGGTGTTGTCGCTGCTTGTATATAGGCCTCTGGGGGTTATGTGGCGGGCATGTTTTTATCTGAGTTTCGACGTTTTATCCTTGAGTTTGTCTCGCTTTTCGCGCCTGCAGGCGCCGTAATCGTTCAACTCGATTTAGTTTGTATCGATCATTCCGTTTGAAGCTAAAGATGATTTTGTCTGGCATGTTGTGATGCTTTTTTACTTGATTTTCTATCGAGAAAAGCTGCTTGTGTTCTCATTTATCGTTTAATAGAGCATGTAACGCAAGTGCAAATAGCATAATCGCCCGGGCCAATAAGATAAATCCTCTATTGCTAGGTCATCGTGTATGACATCCTAGTTCGGACCAAACCTCGTATCGCGTATAGTTCAATTACGTTTCGTCGAATCACGTAATGGTTTTTGTTTGAGACCAACCACAGCACGGGGGATGGTTATCCATTGTATCTACATGGGTGTTTTGTCTCTCTGGGCAGCCATTATTTTCTTAATGCCTTATTTAATGTTTTGATTTTTTGATTACACAAATATACGCGATACGAACCTTTGGTCTGTAATCCGCCGCGCGATTTACTATGTGTTCTCTGCTCATTGTAAAGAAACAAACTGAGTGTTTTAAATATCGGTCTTTATGTTGTTTTGTTTGCAGTGATTATTGTGTTGTGTGATCTTTAGTCACGTTTATGTTGTATATTTCATTATTTATCTAAATAAATTAGCAGCTCGGGTAGCTCAGCGTTTCATTTACTTTGGTTGCTCAGCACCCTCTCGCCACTATTCAGGCGCCGCATTGTATTGCGTTATTTCTGTTTGGCAGCACCTTCGTCACGTCTTGGCACTCGTATCAACCAAATGTAGTCAGTTCAGTTCAGGTAAGTAATGCAATTCACACGTGTATTGCTAACAGTTCGTTTAATGCGAGGTTCACGCACATATATATTGGCCGCCGAAGTTTATTTTATGAGTCATTATTAGTCAGTAGCGTACCCAGGATTCACTCCAGGAGGGGGCAATTTTTGCTCAGTGGGCACAAAGTATCCCCACCAAAAAACTCACCGGATTTGGCCCACTATATTTTTTAAAAGGCATATTTTCACCATTTTCTCTTGAAAAAAAAATCATTTTTTTCGACCGAAGGGGGTACAGACCTTCAGGGGGGGGGGGGCAATTTCCCCGTTTGCCCCCCCCCCCCCCCCCTTTGTGTACGCCTATGTATTAGTGCGGTATTAATACTGCCCGCTTCGCTGTGGAAGAACTTGTCGATTGACCAGTAACCAGTTGGTTTGCATGCACCTAGATCCCTGCTTGTATATAAGCTTAGTTAACGGCACTTCTCCTAGTGTGCTATGCAGATAGTCTGACGCGCAACCACTGCCGCTAGTCACCACTGTCGCTAGTCTAGTCGACTGAGTGAGTGAAGCGATGCCTAATCTGAAAGTTCGCCGCACTACCAGCTGAGGCATAGCGCTATACGAGATAGCGCGATACACAGCGGACTCATGAACTAAGCACCGTATGTGATGTGCGCGACCGTACTTTGTACGGTGTGTTACATTGCACATTGTTCGTTATAAGTGGGTAACCTATGTATTGTGGTGTACCACTCACTACCAGACTTATGTTGCATACTTGAACTGATTACCCATTGCATGTCAATCTAATCCTAGAGTAGAATTATTTACAGTATCATGGCGGGTGCTACTTGGTGCTTAACTTAATGAGCCATTTCCGGAACATGCACGTCGAATGTTGGACCCGGCGCGCACAAAAACGTAATCACTTTCTGTTCCTAGCTGAGCTGCTGTTTTCTTCTGCCCATTGCATTTAGCTTAATAACGGCTCTGGTATCTGTGTGTATTTGGCTGTTTGACCCATGTTGCCGAAAAAGTTTCATAAAATCCAGAAATATAAAGTTAGTAAAGGGAAGTTTACCTAGTCTTCGATTTTGTATCAAGTACATATATTGTCTGTGTCAGCCTGGAAAGTTTCTGCGCATATCGATATCTTTTGCTATACTGTGTCTGGTCTCTGGTCGTGTCGATTGATCGAAGCCTTGGTTGCGATGTGACAGGCGGCAGCTGTAGTCGGCCGGCTCCGGCTCCGTCCCCGGCCCTGGCTGCGGCTCCGGCTCCTGCCCCTGCTCCGGCCGGCCGGCGGCGGGGCTCTTCGGTGACCGTGGAGGACGTGCTCGACTCGCTGCTGGCGCTGCCCCCTGGTGGCGGGCAGACGCAGCCGCGCCGGCCCAGCTCCACCAGCAGCAAGGGCTCGCGGCGCGGCGCCTCCCCCAGCCGGGTGCTGTACGAGACGTCCCTGGTCGGTACACGCTACTACGACCGGCCATCGTCAGTCACCGGTGAGTGGAGGGCACCGCGCAGCCGCCAGCCTGACCTGACCCGACCTGACCCGACCTGACCCGACCCGACCTGACCCGACCTGACCCGACCTGACCCGACCCGACCTGACCCGACCCGACCCGACCCGACCCGACCTGACCTGACCCGACCTGACGCGACCTGACGCGACCTGACGCGACCTGACGCGACCTGACGCGACCTGACCCGATCCGACTTGACCCGACCCGACCCGACCTGACCTGACCTGACCTGACCCGACCTGACCTGACCTGACCTGACCTGACCTACCTGATCTGACCTGACCGACCTGATCTGACCTGACCTGACCCGACCTGACCTGACCTGACCTGACCCGACCTGACCTGATCCGACCTGACCTGACCTGACATGACCTGACCCGACCTGACCTGACCCGGCCATCCGAGTATGTCGATCAGTTGGCAGTGTCGTAGTTGAGGAGCGCGGCGATGAGTAGCCGATTTAGCTAATCGCTGTCGAAAGCCAGCGACGGGGGATATAGGGGCGGTGATGCCGTAGTGTTTTTGAATGTCGCTACACCGTTGTTAGCAGGAGCATGCCTGTCACCTCGAGGCTGGAGCTCCCTGAGAGCTGTTCCCATCGAATGCCGTTCGCACTGCTGCACTGCTTCTGTTGTTCTAATTTGCCGTGCTTTTCTCTTGTTTTCGTAATGATTTACATACGCCCGCATGCGTATATCTGCGTACTGCAGCGCCATTGTTGATTGCTATATTTATGTGAATAGAATGTAGTCTGGACGATGGACACTGGGCTGCGAGATGTCCTGCCCGCTACTGATTAGACTTGTGTTGTTGTATTCGAACACACTCAGGGTAAAGCCGGATCGTCCACAATACCACCTCTGATACGAATGGTCTTCAGATCGCTTCCCTGCCGAAAGCATCGCACTGGCCACTATGCATACATCAGCTAGCACCCGCTAC
This sequence comes from Chirona hameri, assembly GCA_036785665.1. Taxonomy (NCBI): domain Eukaryota; kingdom Metazoa; phylum Arthropoda; class Thecostraca; order Balanomorpha; family Balanidae; genus Chirona; species Chirona hameri. The sequence goes on along the minus strand of JAXIVJ010003933.1, from coordinate 49,174 downwards.
CAATGTATATCGATGTGTATGCCATGCTGATGTTCGTGCTGATTTCGAGCCTGCCTCACTCGCATGCCATTTGTTAAGTAGCTCCAAAGTCTATGTTTGGTATGTTCGCTGTTTCTTAATGATTCGCCAGCAATTGATAATAAAGTACGTTGCCGGGCTGGCGGGGTTTGATTGGAAACACGGCACGACACAGCACGACACGACACGACACGACACGACACGACACGACACGACACGACACGGCACGGCACGGCACGGCACGGCACGGCACGGCACGGCACGGCACGGCACGGCACGACACGACACGACATGACACGACACACGACACACGACACACGACACACGACACGACACGACACGACACGACACGACACGACACGACACGGCGCACGACACGGCGCACGACACGGCACGGCACGGCACGGCACGGCACGGCATGGCACGGAACGACATGACACGACATGACACACGACACGACACGACACGACACGACACGACACGACACGACACGACACGACACGACACGGCCCGACACGACACGACACGACACGGCACGGCACGTCACGTCACGTCACGTCACGCCACGCCACGCCACGCCACGCCACGCCACGCCACGGCACGGCACGGCACGGCACGGCACGACACGGCACGACACGGCACGGGTCCAGCTCACCGGGAACCGTGGCTGCTGAGTCCAACTAACTGACTCGGTGCCGTATTTAACTCACCGGGAGCAGCTAGCTCAGACACCATTACTGAGTACAGTCAGCTCAGCAGAGTCGACACCAGAACAATGCGCACAGTTCGTCACAATGACTCAGCTCGACTCAGCTCGACTCAGCTCGACTCGGACGACTCAGCTCGACTCAGCTCGACTCAGCTCGACTCAGCTCGACTCGGACGACTCAGCGGGGTCTTGTGCGCCGGGAGAGCGAGTATACCCGCCGTCCGGCGGTCAGTAGCGAGTTGACGCATGCGCCGTACGATGTTGAGCACCAGCGGCTAGACTGCGGTTAACAGCATGTTCGGCTGTGTCGAGACAGCGGCCACGTCTGCCGATACCCTGCCCCACAGCTAGCCGCTCCACCGCTGCCGGTCCGTGTAGCTGACTGTTGCCTGCACCTCGCTCACCGCATGGTCGCCTCCCTGGTCCGGCCGCTGCCGCTCCGACTGCGGCGCCACCGCTGGAGGCCAGGTTAGTGCAGTGTGCAGTGCAATCACCTCGTATATACACTCTATACTCACTCAGGTCCCTCGGCGACCAACGGGCAAGCACGATTACATGAAACTAGGTATCCCGCAGTGTATGATGGCCAACGAGCCAGTTGGATCGGGAGTTGAGGGTCAAGTGTCGACATCTAGAGAAAAAACAGCACCAGCGAATGAATGATGCGTATACTCTGTAACTGACCGCGTCTAACCGCATCTAACCGCGTGAGTGATGCCCTGCTGTCCCTGTCAGTGACCTTTGCTGCCTTTGTCAGTGACCCTGTTTGCTGCTCCACAGAGGATTACCCCAGTCGGAACGGTCACGTGGTGACGGCGGCCGGCGGGGGCGGCTGGAGCTGCCCGCCGCAGCAGCAGCAGCTGCCAGCCTCGCCGCCCGAGCAGCGACCCAACGCCATCACCACAGTGGCTTGGGTCAGCAGCGAACCTGAACCCGACCCGGAGCCCGACCAGGAGCCGGAACCGGAACCGGAGCCGGAGCCGGAGCCGGAACCGGAACCGGAGCCGGAACCGGAACCGGAACCGGAACCGGAGCCGGAGCCGGAGCCGGAGCCGGAGCCGGAGCCGGAGCTGGCCGGCGAGCCACCGCTCTGGGAGGAGCTACACAGCGGCGACTCTGCCAGCGGCGAGCACCGGCAGCACAGCGGCAGCACCGACAACTGCGCCTCGAGCGGTGACTCGCTGCAGGCCCAGGTCAGCTCGCCCACCGGCGACCGCCGCCTCAGCGACTCGATCGACGGCCACAAGGTGCGCTTCGACGTGTCCGACGACGACTGGCAGCCGGGCGAGGGCGCCGGCGAGCGCGGCGTCTCGCTGGAGGAGCTCGGCCGCCGGCTGCCGCTGGCCGACGACGCCTCGGACGTCGACGCCGACGCTGACACCGACCGCTCGGCCGCCACCACCACGCCCGTCGAGAACGACGGCTGCGAGGTGCGCGACGGCGACGACGGCGTCGAGCCAGTCGACTCGTTCATCACCATCAAGTGCAAGAACTCGATGTGCCTGCGCACGACGAACCTGACCGAGGCGAAGACGGTGTTCAAGATGTGCCACAACTGCGAGACGTTCTACTGCTCGCGCGAGTGCCGGCGCGCGCACTGGGAGCGGCACCGACGGGTCTGCGCCGCCATCCGCGCGCAGACCATGTCGAAAGAGATTATCCTCAAGATCAAGGAGGATGAGAACCTGCTGCTGGAGTTCTCGCGGACGGCGCGGCAGGGTTACTTGACACACGGCCGTGGCCTGCTCAAGGTGTTCTTCCCGAGCCCCGAGTCGGCCGACGAGTTCCTGTCGCGGGAGAACGGCACGGCGTCCGAAGCGCTCTACATCAAGTGGCAGGACCTGCTGCCGCGCGAGATGGGCCACCTCGTATACCGCGACATCATCGACCTGTGCAAGGCGTACAACCCGGAGACGCGGCTGGTGCTCTACATCGTCATCTGCGTGTTCAACGAGCTGCCGCTCAGCGGAGTCGCCAAGTGGGAGCGCCAGATCATCCCGCGCTGCGCCAAGCTCAAGCTCAGCTCGCTACTCGGCGGCCGCTCGCCGCAGCGCAAGCCCTCGCCCAAGATCACGCGCGAGCTGGATGAATTGGAGACGCTGATCCTTATCTCGCTGCCGCACTCGTTGCCGCACCTGGCCGCCGAGCGGGCGCGCGAAGTCAACTTCCTCAACATCGTGCGGCACCTGCGCAGCCGCGGGGTCAGCCTGCGGCGGGACTACCCCGAGGTGTACAACCGACTGTGCGCCTACTCTGAGAAGAACGTGCCATTCTCTCCCACCACCATCTACCCCAAGGACACGGGCACGGGCAACACGTTCATGTGCCTCATCATGCCGGACGCCACGCCGGAACAGCTGCTGAAGATCCCGCGGGACTGTGGCAAGGTGAAAACAATCAATATCAGCCAAGATCGGCCAGAGTGATGCGCCATCCGGAGCCGCGCGACGGCTGCGGCGGCGGCAGAAGCGGCTTGCCCCGCCGCAGCCGGACTCAGACTCGTCGTCGAGCGTCGCAAGCAAGCCGTTATTGTTATTGTTGGTATTTTTAATAATTTAGTACACACATATATGAGTGTGCTGGCGCTAGTGGCCTGATCCCGTGTGTCGCTGCGAGCGCTGTAGCCTTGTCGGCGTCTGTAATTGCGCGGGCGGCCGCCAGGGGCGCGTCGGTCGCCGGCGGCGCTCAGTCCGTGTGTATCTGGCTGGCCGGGAGCTGCCATGTCTGCCATCAGTATACAGACAACCACGGCGCCTGTCGGCCACACGGCGACCGTCGGTCGCACCAGTCAGGCCTGCTCAGTTCAGCAAACGGTAACCTCGCGGCACGGTGCGCCGGTGCCAGCACAATCCGACACGCCGGTTTGGCCGCGATCGAAACCGCCATCTGTCGGTCCGCATCTTCCTCTCTGGCGACATGCAGACGAGAGTCGTAATATCTGAGAGCGAGAGCGAGAGCGAGAGCGAGAGCGAGAGCGAGAGCGAGAGCGAGAGCGAGAGCGAGAGCGAGAGCGAGAGCGAGAGAGAGAGAGAGAGAGAGAGAGAGAGAGAGAGAGAGAGAGAGAGAGAGAGAGAGAGAGAGAGAGAGAGAGAGAGAGAGAGAGAGAGAGAGAGAGAGAGAGAGAGAGAGAGAGAGAGAGAGAGAGAGAGACACGAGTGAGCTAAGCTGTTCCGATGTTTCATCCTAATATCCCAGTTTATAGTCTTTCATTTAACTGTTTCTGAAGTCTGGTCGCCGTTGTCTGTCTTTCCACTCTGGTCACAGAACGGGAGAGTGGAGGTGGAGGAGATTGCTTCAGAGCTGGAGATGGTGTCGACGGTTCGAGCTTGGCCCAGTTAGCCGTTCCCGCAGTGCAGTATGGGAGCCGCAGTGTGAGGTTGTTGGGGCGCATTATAGGCGCTCATGGAAGTATCGACAGAAGCTGAGACGCCAGCTGTCTAGTGTGGAGTGCCGAGTGGCGTGATGGTATCCTAGCTCATCGACAGTAAACGCATCGCATTGAGACCGGCGCCTCTCCAGCGGGTTAGCGAGTCAGGTTTGTGTGCTGGTCTTCCACGGCGTCGGTGAGCGGCGCGCCTGCTGCCATCTACCGGCCGGTGCGGTAATTAGCGCGCCGCGGGCCGGCCGCCACCCACACGGCCCGAGAGCTGCTGCAATAAACACGTCATTATCGCGCAGGCTTTACTGGGACCCACGCGATCTGCGCCGTACCTCAGCCCACAGATAGCCAGCGAGAATAATCCACTCGCTAATTCTGTGACTTGAACTGCGAACTGACCGAAACGAACAAATGTGACTGAGAATGAAATGGGTGGCGGTGTCAAACTGTGGACAAAGGAGGCGGAAATGAAGCATGAGATCGAAAAGCTTCCTTCGAATAGAGTGGTGATCTGGCGCATTAGTAAACTACTCGTTTCTCGTACCGGGGACCGAGTTCAAATCAGTGTTTGTCACGTGCCCACCAACCCCCAGCCCAGCCCGGCCCAGGCCCATGAACACCAAGCCCAGGCCCGGTCAAATTAATAATATTGAGGCCCAGGCCCGGTCCGTTGAGATTAAGCATATTATTATTTTCACAAAATTGGCAATCATTATCCTAGCATATTTACTTGTATACTATAAATGTGAAACAATGAACCAACTATGCTAACCAAAAAAAAACAGAAATCTACAGCCACAGCAACAGTGTGTTGCTGTGTAATTGAACTGCTGGTTACAATATTTGTGAGCTCTGTCCTGAGCTTGTGCGACGCGCGTATTACTTCAAAATTGTCAGGCCCAGGCCCATCAAGAGCTCAGTGATTTCCTCAAAGTTGAGGCCCAGCCCAGTCCAGCCCAGCCCATGACGAACTCTGGTTCAAATCCCTCGGCGCACAATGTCCCTCAGAACGGGGCGAGAGCTCCTATTAGCGCTTTGTTCCCAGGAGAATGCCAGACAACTGCAAACGAAAACCCCCGAGCTGCAGGGTCAGTAGTCGGCTTGTTTTTATCTTGCAATGACGGCGTCATCTATGATTCGTGTATCACGGAAGGCTCCGAGACACGATAGCCATGCCAGATGCAGGCATGATGATGCTATAGATTAATTTGCCCGCCTTTGCCCAGTAAGGCGAGGACAGAGAGATTGGTCATTACATCGTCTCCATCCCACATACTCAGTCACACATACAAACAGCGTGTTGTTCGGGGACATTGCGGTTTATTGATCCTCACGACCCTGCCCACGAGCCGTCCTGGCCCTGGCCCTGGGCCGGGCCAGGTCGAGCGAGCAGTCGGTACTGATATGACCCACACCGCGCGGCCGACGGGCGGCCTTCGTCCGCTATCGTTGTATTACACAGTCAGCCCTCAGCCACGAGCTCAGCACAGCTCAGTACAGCCGGGTGCGGCGGGGCGGCGACACTAATACAGCTGGGCGCAGAGGTCAGTCAGAGGAGTCGCGCCCGTCGCACAGCGTCCAAATCCCGCCCCGAGTCACACCATGCCACCCGCCCCAGTCGCCCGATCGGCCTGCCATCTCGCGGACTAGAGCGGCAACAGTCACCAACGGTCGGTAACGAGGAGTGCCCGGTGATCGGGCTCCGTGTCAGGGTACTGGCACCAATGCCAGTGGCGAGTGGATCCAGTTTGGATGGTCTGTCGTCAGTGCAAGAGGTGAGCGGGTCATGTCTCAGTGTACCCGAGTCAGAGTCAGAGTTGAGTCAATTGAGTCAATTGAGTCAAAAGAGTTGACTGCACAGGGGTCGATAACACCATGTGCAACACTTGGCGTGGCATGTGGTGACTCGGACACAGCAGAATGGCGATGGGAATTATGCAGTGCGCGGGGTGTGTGCCTGACTATGAGGTGAAGGCAGCGCACGAGGGATGCGTGGGTGAGACACGGGTGGCACTGAAGCTCGCTGAATGGCTAGTACGGTTCACAACAGTGGCGGGAGAGACGTGCGCTCCGGAAGCCGACCATGCGTCAGACGACGGCCGCACCAGCTCTGCGGTTGGAATGCACTGTAGTCAGCAGTATCGGCGTTAGCCGCTCTCAGGACAGGGAAGACGGGGAACACGGCCGGCAGACTGCCAGCTCGGTGTTTGGGAAGTGGACATTTGAACAGAGTTAAGTTAACCGGACATCGATCTCGACCAGTGAATCCTCAATCAGCGACCGGGTGTAAACCAACGCTCTCAGACATCGCGCACCCAAATGATGCGGAGACGCACACGGTGCCAAAGAGCCCCAACACACGTACACAGACAGACATACCTACATAATGGGACAGACGATAGCGACCTCAGACTCGGCGCGTCTCGACCCGTCACCGACGGGTGTCGTCCTGAGACAGACCGCAGAGGCTCCACGTCCACACTCCACACTCCCACGCTCCACGTCCACACTCAACACTCCACAGTCCCACGCCCCAGCAGGTCGGCGGTTAGGCTGGCCTGTTACACTAGCACCGACGGGTGCTACCACCACGACTCCAATAGGCACCACCCTGACCCCACTGGGCACCACCCTGACCCCACTAGGCACCACCCTGACCCCACTGGGGACCACCCTGACCCCACTGGGGACCACCCTGACCCCACTGGGCACCACCCTGACCCCAATGGGCACCACCCTGACCCCAGACGGTGTGACCCCACTAGCCTTACGGCTTCTGACGTACAAAAATAGCGACACCGGCAGCCCTATCTACCGTGCAGCACTGGTCAACGCTGCAGCACTAGTCGCTCTCTGGCCTGGCTCACGCGCGAACTAACCGATGGCGGTGCCGCACAGGGTCACCAGGCAAGCACCCACCCTTGTTCGATGTAATCAATAATTACGGCTAGCTAATGAACATTTAAGGCTAGCGGTTTTCAGATATTTACTTTGTGAGTATATAATTTATACTTTTAGATATATCTCAATGAATATATTATGCTAAAATCAGACTCAAATAAATACTATTTCCATAGTACACATACATTTTCCAATAGGTCGCTATGGGAATCAGAAGCAAGTGGTAGGCTCCAGTTGTTGCCATCTCCTCCATCTCCAATTCTCCAGATCTCCAATTACCCTGGTTTGTAGAGGACACAAGTGGAATTGGCGGACATGACTGTACACACCGCTTATATCTCAGACCTTAGATCTTCACAACTGGGCCCTTTTCCAGCCTCGGCGTCACAACTTTGTCACACAATTTACCCCGACGCGATAGGACGAAAACTCTCCCTCTCTCTCTCTCACACACACACACACAAGCACGCCTATCATGTCAGCCAACTGTGGGCTGATACAAACTTTCCCACACGAATTAGTCATAATACTGAATATCTCTCCCAACAGAAGGAGAGAGCCGAAGGAGTCATTGTGATAATACACCACGGGGATGGATCTTCCACTGGGTGCCGAAACTCGCCATGCAGACAGAGCCCCTGATAGGGTGGAGGGTCCCCGTAGTCCCTCTCTGTGTGTATGTGGTGCATGGAGAGTGACCAGTGCTGCACTACACGCCAGATGGCAGTCAGCACACCCTATCTAACGGTGCCACGCGTTTGAATAGCGCCTCGAGCCACCTACTGGGTACGGTCAACAACAACATCAACAAATCAGAGCACGATAATCACTTTATCCGGTCACAGTGGCTCATACGCAACTGTACAGTACAGATAACGACAATCATATTAATGTAATATATAGCCAGCATACAGCCTGTTAGGCAGTCTACCCGCTGTTGGCGCGTATTCACACACCCCGCCACAACATCAACAACATCAACAACACCACTTCACCACATCACCACAGCGTACACCGGCAGATTCAGTCAGCTGATCAGCGAGTAGAGTGCCTCTCCAGATATTGGAATGAAGTAGACCCGACAGGACATAATCTAGCGAAAATAAAATCACTACTGAACCAGGTGGTGGAAACCCCGGGGCGACGTCACCGAATCACGAGGCAGCCCTCGATGACGTCACTCTGAAAGGCGGAATGACGCGATTCAGTCGGAAAGAGGAGTATTCAGCACGGCAACTGTAACGAATCAACAACACAAAACAGGACATGTCGTGATGTACCCAGGGAGGCAGATCTGCCGGAGCGGTCTACACTATCCACCTGGTATCTCTCCCATAGAGGGAAGGTGAGGCGGGGAGACGACCCCCTCCCTCCCCCATCCAGACCCGCGATCACACAGGCCCCGGCCGCGGCGCCCCAGGCACGTCCCTCCACCCCTGCCTGTGTCCCTGCCTCTCTACAGCTCACTGGGCGGCGTCACAGCCCGGCTCAGATGTCGATCTCGTTGACTAGGAAGTGGTAGACGAAGGTGGTCTTCCGCCGGTCCAGGATCTCCAGCGACATGTTGTTGCGCTGACGCCAGGCGGCGCTGGGGTTCCGGATCATCACGCCGCCGAATATTTTCGCTGCCGGCGGGGACGGAAACAATCTGAGTCGACTTCAACTCTGACCATCATTGAGCTGTATTTTCACACAATGAGTATTGCCTGCCCCTGGTGCAGATAGCAAATAAACGTTATTACGAAGAACCGTAAGGAAATGACACGGCATGGTTCATGAATGCAGATATGCTAAGTTACCTATTTAACTAAGCAATTCAAATACAATCGTATTATGAAACCTCCACAAGGTTTCATAGGTTGCATAGTATGTATTATGGTATGGTTTCACAAGGCATTATGAAACCTTATTTACAAGGCAGACTGTGTCCCATGAACTGGTGTGGTAGACCATACCGAGTGTGGTGGGCTCGAGTCCGCCACGGTCCGGCGGCGTCTTGTCCACCACCTCCCGCAGGAAGGTGCAGATGTAGGTGAAGATGTTCTTATGGTGCGGCGGCAGCTGCGCCACGATCTGTAACAACGGCGGCAAGGGAGGGGGTCAATGACGGCGGCAGGGGAGGGGGTCAATGACGGCGGCAGGGGAGGGGGTCAATGACGGCGGCAGGGGAGGGGGTCAATGCCGGCGGCAGGGGAGGGGGTCAATGACGGCGGCAGGGGAGGGGGTCAATGACGGCGGCAGGGGAGGGGGTCAATGCCGGCGGCAGGGGAGGGGGTCAATGACGGCGGTAGGGGAGGGGGTCAATGCCGGCGGCAGGGGAGGGGTCAATGACAGCGGCAGGGGAGGGGGGTCAATGACGGCGGCAGAGGAGGGAGTCAATGACGGCGGCAGAGGGGGTCACTGACGGCGGCAGGGGAGGGGGTCAATGACGGCGACAGGAGAGGGGGTCAATGACGGCGGCAGATGAGGGGATCAATGACGGCGGCAGGGGAGGAGGTCAATGACGGAGGCAGAGGAGGGGGTCACTGACGGCGGCAGGGGAGGGAGTCAATGACGGCGGCAGGGGAGAGGTCAATGACGGCGGCAAGGGAGGGGGTCAATGACGGCGGCAGGGGAGGGGGTCAATGCCGGCGGCAGGGGAGGGGTCAATGACGGCGGCAGAGGGGGTCAATGACGGCGGCAGGGGACGGGGTCAATGACGGCGGCAAGGGAGGGGGTCAATGCCGGCGGCAGGGGAGGGGGTCAATGCCGGCGGCATGGGAGGGGTCAATGACAGCGGCAGGGGAGGGGGTCAATGACGGCGGCAGGGGAGGGTGTCAATGACGGCGGCAGGGGAGGGGGTCAATGACGTCGGCAGAGGAGGGGGTCAATGACGGCTGCAGGGGCGGGGGGTCAATGACGGCGGCAGGGGAGGGGGCCAATGACGGCTGCAGGGGAGGGGGTCAATGACGGCGGCAGAGGAGGGGGGTCAATGACGGCGGCAGGGGAGGGAGTCAATGACGGCGGCAGGGGAGGGGGTCAATGACAGCGGCAGGGGAGGGGGTCAATGACAGCGGCAGGGGAGGGGGTCAAAGACGGCGGCAGGGGAGGGGGTCAATGACGGCGGCGGGGATCAATGACGGCGGCAGAGGAGGGGGTCAATGACGGCGGCAGGGGATCAATGACGGCGGCAGGGGATCAATGACGGCGGCAGGGGAGGGGGTCAATGACGGCGGCAGAGGAGGGGGTCAATGACGGCGGCAGGGGAGGGGGTGAATGACGGCGGCAGGGGGTCACTGACGGCGGCAGGGGAGGGGGTCAATGACGACGACAGGGGATCAATGACGGCGGCAGGTGAGGGGGTCACTGACGGCGGCAGGGGAGGGGGTCAATGACGGCGGCAGGGGAGGGGGTCAATGCCGGCGGCAGAGGAGGGGGTCAATGACGGCGGCAGGTAAGGGGGTCAATGACGGCGGCAGGGTACGGGGTCAATGACGGCGGCAGGGGAGGGGGTCAATGACGGCGGCAGGGAAGGGGGTCAATGACGGCGGCAGGGGACGGGGTCAATGACGGCGGCAGGGGAGGGGGTCAATGACGGCGGCGGGGATCAATGACGGCGGCAGAGGAGGGGGTCAATGACGGCGGCAGGGGATCAATGACGGCGGCAGGGGAGGGGGTCAATGATGGCGGCAGGGGATCAATGGCGGCGGCAGGGGAGGGGGTCAAAGACGGCGGCAGGGGATCAATGACGGCGGCAGGGGAGGGGTCAATGACCGCGGCAGAGGAGGGGGTCAATGACGGCGGCAGGGGAGGGGGTAAATGACGGCTGCAGGGGAGGGGGTCAATGACGGCGGCAAGGGAGGGGGTCAAAGACGGCGGCAGATGAGGGGGTCAATGACGGCGGCAGGGGATCAATGACGGCGGCAGGGGGTCAATGACGGCGGCAGAGGAGGGGGTCAATGACGGCGGCAGGGGATCAATGACGGCTGCAGGGGAGGGGGTCAATGACGGCGGCAGGGGAGGGGGCCAATGACGGCGGCAGGGGAGGGGGTCACTGACGGCGGCAGGGGAGGGGGTCAATGACGGCGGCAGAGGAGGGGGTCAATGACGGCGGCAGAGGAGGGGGTCAATGACGGCGGCAGGGGATCAATGACGGCGGCAGGGGAGGGGGTCAATGACGGCGGCAGGGGAGGGGGTCACTGACGGCGGCAGGGGAGGGGTCAATGACGGCGGCAGGGGAGGGGGTCAATGACAGCGGGATGGGAGGGGTCAATGACGGCGGCAGGGGAGGGGAGGGGGTCAAAGACGGCGGCAGGGGAGGGGGTCAATGACAGCGGCAGAGGAGGGGGTCAATGACGGCGGCAGGGGAGGGGGTCGGGTATACTGGGATACTTCAGCATGCTTGGAGTGCATGCAGCGCGGCTATTGCAATGTCCCAGTCTACATCGTTGCTAACACCTATCTACCAAATGCGAGTTGTCAGTCGAGATGGTTTTTGGCAAAGGACAATTTCCTAATATGTTTGGAATGGAATATGAGGCAGACAACTCGCATGTTTGGACCGTTATATGACGCCGACACATGTTTGAACTGTGATATAGAGGTTTCAGACGACTCACGTGTTTGGACTGCATGACCTTGGACGGTTGGACTTTGGACGGTTACAGGCGACTCACGTGTTTGGACTGTATGAAGTTGTCGGAGCTCTCCATGCATTGGACGACGTAGCTGTTCGGTATGACCGGCTCCGGCATGCTGGCCAGGAACAGCATCAGCGCCTCCGCTACCGAGTGGATGCTGCCCGCTGTATCACGCAAGTCAAGGGAACAACACGCATCCGGACTGATAGCAACAGGGCAGACACAGGCACGCGCCATACACTCGCGAGACACGATGTAGGCGCAGACGGGGAGACGACCGGGCATTGTTCCAGTTAGAAGATGCCAACTGTGAAAAGAAAATCCTGAAAAGTTCCTCGGATAATCCGGAGGTGTCGCTATTGAACTGCGTCCCAATCAATATAACTGATGTCAATGCTATATGTCTGAGGATACGGAGCGTCTCCGGCAGTGTGGTGTCGAGAGCCTCCCTGATCCGACAGATCTCTGACGGCAGGCCGCTCTGCCCGAACAGGTCCGTCCCGGTGCCCTGCTTCTGAAGCTGGTCCACCAGGAACCACAGCTCCTTCGGGATCACGTACGGGTTGTGCGTCAGGTCCTTAGGAGACGCGCTTTCCTGCCGAAGACAGGTGGGAATTGGGTCAGCAGCGTCAGACGAGTAGACGGCAACAGGGGCTGGGGCAGGGGCAGGCCGATACGTAAAACGATGCAGGCCTTTGGGCATTGCCATCACTGGCAACATAATACAAAACCGCTGGTTGATTAATTGATTTATCACACGCCCTAACACTGAAGCAAACAAACATCCTGGCGTCACAAACCACCACTGGCAGCAGCAGCGGTTCGGCCGTGCTGCCGCCTGGTGTCGATACCGCGTACTAACCAGGTCCAGCAGCCGGGAGACTGGCACCTCCGCGAACGGAGTCTTGATGTGGACCAGGGCGTTGATGGAGACGCCGAAACAGCTGCGCACGTAGTCTCCTGCAGGGAGGGGAACATCAGTCGGCGTCAGTCGACTGGCGTGGCGCGGACGGGCGTCATGGAACAAACGGAGCCAACAGCTCACATCAGGCACCATGTGTCAGACAGTCTGAGACAGTCTGCGACAGTCTGCGACAGTCTGCGACAGTCTGCGACAGTCTGCGACAGACTGAGACAGTCTGAGACAGTCTGAGACAGTCTGACAGTCTGAGACAGTCTGAGACAGTCTGAGACAGTCTGACAGTCTGAGACAGTCTGAGACAGTCTGAGACAGTCTGAGACAGTCTGAGACAGTCTGAGACAGTCTGAGACAGTCTGAGACAGTCTGAGACAGTCTGAGACAGTCTGAGACAGTCTGAGACAGTCTGAGACAGTCTGATAGTCTGATACAGTCTGAGACAGTCTGAGACAGTCTGAGACAGTCTGAGACAGTCTGAGACAGTTTGACAGTCACGTCTGAGACAGTTTCAGAATGTCTGAGATGGTCTGAGACAGTCTGAGACGGTCTGAGATAGTCTGATACAGTCTGACAGTCTGAGGCAGTCTGAGACAGTCTGAGACGGTCTGAGAGTCTGATACAGTCTGATACACTCTGAGACGGTCTGAGAGTCTGATACAGTCTGATACAGTCTGAGACAGTCTGAGACAGACTGAGACAGTCTGAGAGTCTGAGACAGACTGAGAGTCTGAGAGTATGAGAGTCTGATACAGTCTGAGAGTCTGATACAGTCTGAGACAGTCTGCGACAGTCTGACAATCTGAGAGTCTGAGAGTCTGAGAGTCTGAGACAGACTGAGACAGTCTGAGACAGTCTGAGACAGACTGAGAGTCTGAGAGTCTGATACAGTCTGAGACAGTCTGCGACAGTCTGACAGTCTGAGAGTCTGAGAGTCTGAGACAGACTGAGACAGACTGAGACAGTCTGAGTCTGAGACAGACTGAGAGTCTGAGTCTGATACAGTCTGAGACAGTCTGATATAGTCTGAGACAGTCTGAGACAGTCTGAGTCTGAGAGTCTGACAGTCTGAGACAGTCTGAGACAGTCTGAGACAGACTGAGACAGTATGAGACAGTCTGAGACAGACTGAGACAGTCTGAGAGTCTGAGACAGACTGAGACAGTCTGAGAGACTGAGACAGACTGAGACAGACTGAGACAGACTGAGACAGTCTGAGACAGTCTGAGACAGTCTGAGACAGTCTGATACAGTCTGATACAGTCTGATACGGCCTGAGACAGTCTGAGACAGTCTGAGACAGTCTGCGACAGTCTGCGACAGACTGAGACAGACTGAGACAGTCTGAGACAGTCTGAGACAGTCTGAGACAGTCTGAGACAGTCTGAGACAGTCTGAGACAGTCTGAGACAGTCTGAGACAGTCTGAGACAGTCTGAGACAGTCTGAGACAGTCTGAGACAGTCTGAGACAGTCTGAGACAGTCTGAGACAGTCTGAGACAGTCTGAGACAGTCTGAGACAGTCTGAGACAGTCTGAGACAGTCTGAGACAGTCTGAGACAGTCTGAGACAGTCTGAGACAGTCTGAGACAGTCTGAGACAGTCTGAGACAGTCTGATACAGTCTGAGACAGTCTGAGACAGTCTGATAGTCTGATACAGTCTGAGACAGTCTGAGACAGTCTGAGACAGTCTGAGACAGTCTGAGACAGTTTGACAGTCACGTCTGAGACAGTTTCAGAATGTCTGAGATGGTCTGAGACAGTCTGAGACGGTCTGAGATAGTCTGATACAGTCTGACAGTCTGAGGCAGTCTGAGACAGTCTGATACAGTCTGAGACGGTCTGAGAGTCTGATACAGTCTGATACACTCTGAGACGGTCTGAGAGTCTGATACAGTCTGATACAGTCTGAGACAGTCTGAGACAGACTGAGACAGTCTGAGAGTCTGAGACAGACTGAGAGTATGAGAGTCTGATACAGTCTGAGAGTCTGATACAGTCTGCGACAGTCTGCGACAGTCTGACAATCTGAGAGTCTGAGAGTCTGAGAGTCTGAGACAGACTGAGACAGTCTGAGACAGTCTGAGACAGACTGAGAGTCTGAGAGTCTGATACAGTCTGATACAGTCTGCGACAGTCTGACAGTCTGAGAGTCTGAGAGTCTGAGACAGACTGAGACAGACTGAGACAGTCTGAGTCTGAGACAGACTGAGAGTCTGAGTCTGATACAGTCTGAGACAGTCTGATATAGTCTGAGACAGTCTGAGACAGTCTGAGTCTGAGAGTCTGACAGTCTGAGACAGTCTGAGACAGTCTGAGACAGTCTGAGACAGTCTGAGACAGACTGAGACAGTATGAGACAGTCTGAGACAGACTGAGACAGTCTGAGAGTCTGAGACAGACTGAGACAGTCTGAGACAGACTGAGACAGACTGAGACAGACTGAGACAGACTGAGACAGTCTGAGACAGTCTGAGACAGTCTGAGACAGTCTGAGACAGTCTGATACAGTCTGATACAGTCTGATACAGTCTGATACAGTCTGATACAGTCTGAGACAGTCTGAGACAGTCTGAGACAGTCTGAGACAGTCTGAGACAGTCTGAGACAGTCTGAGACAGTCTGAGAGTCTGAGACAGTCTGAGACAGTCTGATACAGTATGTCGCGACGGTGGTCCGGCTGTGGCGGAGGCGGCAGACCCGCTCTGACGGGCGTCCGCAGCTTACCCTGGACGGTGATGAAGATGTCCTTGCCGTTCTCCAGGTGCAGCACCAGGATGTCGTACAGCTTGTCCTGGCAGGTGTTCAGCTTGGACGCCGTCCTGTCGTCCACCTTGACCTCCAGCGCGACCTCACACCGTTCACCTGCCACACGAGTCAGAGATCGTCAGCGTCACGTGATATCGTCCACCTACCATACGTCACACAATCACGCTCAGATGACGTCACACAATGACGGTCAGGTGACGTCACACAATGACGGTCAGGTTAACGTCACACAATGACGGTCAGATGACGTCACACAATGCCGGCCACGTGACGTCACACAATGACGATCAGGTGACGTCACACAATCACGGTCAGATGACGTCACACAATCACATTCAGGTGACGTCACACAATGACGGTCAGGTTAACGTCACACAATGACGGTCAGGTGACGTCACACAATGACGGTCAGGTGACGTCACACAATGACGGTCAGGTAACGTCACACAATGACGGTCAGGTGACGTCACACAATGACGGTCAGCTGACGTCACACAATGACGGTCAGGTGACGTCACACAATGACGGTCAGGTGACGTCACACAATGACGGT
This sequence comes from Chirona hameri, assembly GCA_036785665.1. Classification (NCBI taxonomy): domain Eukaryota; kingdom Metazoa; phylum Arthropoda; class Thecostraca; order Balanomorpha; family Balanidae; genus Chirona; species Chirona hameri. Next base: position 33,309 of record JAXIVJ010003933.1, on the reverse strand, counting down.
CAGGTTAACGTCACACAATCACGGTCAGATGACGTCACACAATGCCGTCCACGTGTCGTCGCACTGACGATCAGGTGACGTCACACAATCACGGTCAGATGACGTCACACAATCACAGTCAGGTGACGTCACACAATTACGGTCAGGTTAACGTCACACAATCACAGTCAGGTGACGTCACACAATGACGGTCAGGTGACGTCACACAATGACGGTCAGGTAACGTCACACAATGACGGTCAGGTGACGTCACACAATGACGGTCAGGTGACGTCACACAATGACGGTCAGGTGACGTCACACAATCACGGTCAGGTGACGTCACACAATCACGGTCAGGTGACGTCACACAATCACGGTCAGGTGACGTCACACAATCACGGTCAGGTGACCGTCACACAATGCCGGTCAGGTGACGTCACACAATGCCGGTCAGGTGACGTCACACAATGCCGGTCAGGTGACAATACTTGGACCTCCAGGGTGACCCCGATATCTCTCATCGGCCACACAGAGGGGGAAATAATCCCAACAACTCAGACATTTCGACAATAAGAACGCAACTGATGGAGCAGCGATATTTGCACGAATTAGCAATCACCCCGAGACGAATCTACCACTACACGAGCACTTCAGGGTTCACCACAGCAGAACCACTGCCTAATCGCTCCTTGCGCCCCTCCCCTCGCGAAAACTCCACTAACCGGGCATGATGACCGAGAAGTGCGGGTCCACCGTCAGCCACGGCTTGCAGTACGTGGTGTCGTTCAACTTGTTGATGAACCGGTACTGCACTGCCACCTGGTGACCAGCACAGATAATTAACATTACATCGTATATTACTATACCTACACCAACTACCAGCGACATTGCCACAACATTTTGAGTGGGGTCAGACCTTTTGTTTTTAGAGGGGGGGGGGGGGCAGCCAGATGTCCCCCCTCCCCCCCCCCCAGTCCCTAGCGCTTATGTTCAAATCCTGCGAATCTGGGGGGGGGGGGGGGGGGGGGGGGGGGGCTCCGGCCGGAGCCCGGTAGCGACGCCCCTGCCAACTACTGAACCTTTAGTTACAGCCATCAGAGCGAAATATACGGTAGAGTATATGTACAGAAGTCAGCGCGCAATGCCTAGGACATTTACCCAACATGTGCATGTTCCCACGAGATGCCAGTACAAACCACAACAAAGTATTCTGCGCGGAATTAAAACTCCCACGCTGATGTAGGGTTGGCAAAGTACTCAAACCTATTCCGCACTAATTCGGCTCATGTAGCTTGTATTAACCCTCGCCCTACGGGAGCTTTTTTCACCTTCGCCCTACGGGGGGGGGGGGGGGCTGACAGCCCCCTGTTAACTTCCAAACCAAGCCACTTAGAGCAATGCGGTAAGTACCAGCATGTTGCCTGTCATGAGAGGAATCTAAGAATATGCGATTTTTAGGTTTCAGGTCAACGGGTGACCTTCCAGGTCAAGTGAATGACCTCGGATTTACCACGTCCAAAACAGCGATTTTGCTCTTCAGAAAACCTCAAAATTAGAAATTGATAAATGTATGTAAAAAGGCATGTCCCTAGACCAGTTTTGGCTCAGAAATACAGAAAAGGTAACTATTTGTTCGTATCTTGTCAAAAAAGTCAAAAAAGGTTATACAAAAAATGACGTCATGATTTTCTTACACTTAGGGAGCCATCACTCAGTCAAAAATGAAGATATTGCTTTGAAATTTGGTATGGGCATTGTCCATACTCAGTTCTCTCACATGTATTCCGGTTTTTCTAACATCTTTGAAAATTTTGATTTTGTGGGGATTTAAAAAAAAAATAGGGGTCAAAAACCCAAAATTTTGCAAATCCGAGATTGACATTTTAAAGAGAATGCCATTTTGTATCTTTGGTGAATTGCGTTTGCAATTTCCTCTAAAACTCTGTTCTCTACCATTTTTCAAATATGTATCGTTTTTCCACCAACATGACCACCAGCTACCGAAAATTTCAGCAAGATGTGCCGCATGTGTACAAATTTATCAAGAAAACCTCAGGGGAGGGGGGGGGGGGCGTCAGGCCCCCGTAGGGCGAGGGTTAAGAACTACTACCCCACAAGCTGGAGATCAACCCCCCAGTACGCTCGTCTGACCTTGCCGGTGTTTGTGATGGTGAGCTTCTGCGTCTTGGTCTCAAAGAAGTGCACCGTGCCGAAAATGAGCTCCGTGGTGTCGACAGACACCTGGGGCAGTGCGTCGTTCTCGTGCTTGTCCAACTCCTTCATGATGTCCTCGTAGATCTTGCGGTATTTGGCGGGGTCGGTCACCTTCACCTGCGGTGGAAGGCGCCAGCGGAGTCACGGATAGGTCACAGCAGAGGGCGACAGTTGTGCTATAGAAGGGTCACAGGTCCAACTGGCAGAGGTTAGAGTAAATCAGCTAGCGTCCGGCCCAACCCTTCACGGAAAGGCTCCCCTGGGGAGGCCCGCAGAACTAACCAGAAAGTCAGTCAGTGAGTTGGCGGTTTCAGTAAACATACGACACAACGCCATGTAAACACAGTGCTGGAAATTCCACCTATCGCCCGCTCAGTAACGGAGACATGGAACAAACCTCTCCGTCGCGCAGCATCAGCGGGCAGGCCGAGAACAGCCACGGACCGGTCTGCACCCGGCCCTGCGCCCAGAAGTCGGCGGCGGTGGGACGCCCCCACCCTACCCTCCACTCACCCCCGTCTCGAAGAGCGCCGACACTGGTTTGTGGTCGCTGAGCCGCAGACTCGGGTGGCTGGTGTAATGCAATTGCCGCACCCGGTCACCCTTCCACAGCACCCGGTCACACCAGGCCGGCGCACGGTTCTTCTCACTGGCGGGACAGACACACAGCAGTAAGGTCACCCTTCCACAGCACCCGGTCACACCAGGCCGGCGCACGGTTCTTCTCACTGGCGGGACAGACACACATCAGTAAGACGGCGAGAAAGTGGCAAAGACACGCAGACATACGCACCGCCCGCAGTGCCAGACGGAGGAGTGACACACGCAGTGTCAGACGGAGGGGGAGTGACACAGTGCCAGACGGAGGGGGAGTGACACACGAGTGCCAGACGGAGGAGTGACACAGTGTCAGACGGAGGGGGAGTGACAAACGCAGTGTCAGACGGAGGGGGAGTGACAAACGCAGTGTCAGACGGAGAGAGTGACACACGCAGTGTCAGACGTAGGGGGAGTGACACACACAGTGTCAGGCGGAGGGGAGTGACACACACAGTGTCGGACGGAGGGGGAGTGACACACACAGTGTCGGACGGAGGGAGTGGCACATACAGTGTCAGACGGAAGGGGAATGACACAGTGTCAGACGGAGGGGGAGTGACACACAGTGTCAGACGGAGGGGGAGTAACACACAGTGTCGGACGGAGGGGGAGTGACACACACAGTGTCGGACGGAGGGACACATACAGTGTCAGACGGAGGGGGAGTAACACACGCAGTGTCAGACGGAGGGGGAGTGGCACACGCAGTGTCAGACGGAGGGGGAGTGACACGCAGTGTCAGACGGAGGGGGAGTGACACGCAGTGTCAGACGGAGGGGGAGTGACACAGTGTCAGACGGAGGGGCAGTGACACACACAGTGTCAGACGGAGGGGGAGTGACACACGCAGTGTCAGACGGAGGGGGAGTAACACACGCAGTGTCAGACGGAGGGGGAGTAACACACGCAGTGTCAGACGGAGGGGGAGTGACACACGCAGTGTCAGACGGAGGGGGAGTGACACGGGAGTGACACAGACGTGGCACAGGTGTCAGTGCGGTGCACTGGAGGACAGACCACTCTAGTCTACAGAGTTAATACGACGTCGGAAGGGGTACAAAATCGGGCTCAACACACCGTTTGATCCAAAGTCCGATTATAAATAATAACAGGCTGTGTAGTAAAACTGGTTCATAAGAAACCAAGTCTCAATTGTAATGCGTTTTGTATATATCGACCATGGCTAGCTGGGCATATGAGAATGCGAGATCGCATGGAAGTGTTGCTGAAGAAACACAGTGACCCCCTGAAGCCGCCGTACCTAGAGTCCCAGACGTCTGTGCCGGGGTCGTATTTGTAGGTGGGTCGGAAGGTGACGCTGCCCTCCTCAAATCCGTCAAACACGACTCCGGCGGCCATCTGAAGCCGGAGCTGGTCAGCTTGCATCACCTACGGAGCAATAGATACACAGTCAGCCACAGATACAGCGTCAGACACGGCCATCTGTAACATCTGTAGCCGGAGCTGGTCAGCTTGCATCACCTACGGAGCAATAGACACACAGTCGGCCACAGATACAGCGTCAAACACGGCCATCTGTAGCCGGAGCTGGTCAGCCTGCATCACCTACGGAGCAATAGATACACAGTCAGCCACAGATACAGCGTCAGACACGGCCATCTGTAGCCGGAGCTGGTCAGCTTGCATCACCTACGGAGCAATAGACACACAGTCAGCCACAGATACAGCGTCAGACACGGCCATCTGTAGCCGGAGCTGGTCAGCCTGCATCACCTACGGAGCAATAGATACACAGTCAGCCACAGATACAGCGTCAGACACGGCCATCTGTAGCCGGAGCTGGTCAGCCTGCATCACCTACGGAGCAATAGATACACAGTCAGCCACAGATACAGCGTCAGACACGGCCCTCTGTAACATCTGTAGTCGGAGCTGGTCAGCTTGCATCACCTACGGGGCAATAGATACACAGTCAGCAACAGATACAGACGGACAGAATCAAGAGCCGGACAATCAGGGGAGCCAAAGCTATGCACCCATACATCTTGTTGGTATTGAGTGAATAAATACCAAAAACTTGATGCTTTAGTCTGAAGACTAGATACTTAAATATTATCCACCAATCGGCATCACCGATGACAACATATTGAACATGCCCTACGACTGGTTTATTTTTCCTCTCATAAACCGCACACAGACTGGAGACTGAAAAGTAAGCGCCTAAGGGTACCGTTGAAGTAGTATCCCCAGTAGTTACCGCTCATGGCAGCCTGGTAAAATCTCACCTTCTCCATGGCTCCGCGGTTGATCATCTCCTTCACCTTATCGACGTCAACGTCAGTGATGCGGTAGTTGAGGTCTCCCAGCCAGAACACCTGACTGTGGGGAGAGACAGTAACACACGACTCACGGCTGGGTGTCGGGCGGGAGCTGAGAGGGCCAGACAGCACGCCCCAGGACATAACAGACGGGTGTCGGGCAGGAGCTGATAGGGCCAGACAGCACGCCCCAGGACATAACAGACGGGTGTCGGGCAGGAGCTGAGAGGGCCAGACAGCACGCCGCAGGACATTACAGACGGGTGTCGGGCAGGAGCTGATAGGGCCAGACAGCACGCCCCAGGACATAACAGACGGGTGTCGGGCAGGAGCTGAGAGGGCCAGACAGCACGCCGCAGGACATTACAGACGGGTGTCGGGCAGGAGATGAGAGGGCCAGACAGCACGCCCCAGGACATAACAGACGGGTGTCGGGCAGGAGCTGAGAGGGCCAGACAGCACGCCCCAGGACATTACAGACGGGTATCGGGCGGGAGCTGAGAGGGCCAGACAGCACGCCGCAGGACATTGCAGATGTGAGGCACACGAGATGTGTGTTTAGTATTGGTAAAACCTACTTACATTGGGAACCATAAAACTATGATTCATGTTTCATAACTGCATGTTCAGGGAAGTTGTCATCATCATTCTGACTTATCACTTAATCTTAATTATAGTACATTCAGTACATTTCCGGACATTTAGCTGACTTCACACTACATTTCGCCCATCGATCAGCCCTCTGATTACTGGCTAAGATTCTAATAACCCTTCCCAATAATATAAACTTAAATAAGTTACAAGGTGAGGACCAATATGGCCGTACCCGTCTACACCTCTGTCCCGCTCCCGCCCTGTCTGCCTGCCTTACTCATGGTCCCTGATGGCTTTGGGCGAGACGAGCGCGTTGAACCGCATCCGATGGCAGATATCTGTGTAGTCCTGGTTCCGCCGCTCGAACTCCTCCACGTGCGCGGCCAGGTGGGCGCTGACGAAACACATGGACGTCGAGTGCAACTCCAGTCGCACGGCCACGCCACCCTTGTTACCCTGCCGAGGGATGGTGAGGTGTCAGTCTAACCTGTCGAGGGATGGTGATGTGTCAGTCTAACCTGTCGAGGGATGGTGATGTGTCAGTCTAACCTGCCGAGGGATGGTGATGTGTCAGTCTAACCTGTCGAGGGATAGTGATGTCAGTCTAACCTGTCGAGGGATGGTGATGTGTCAGTCTAACCTGCCGAGGGATGGTGATGTGTCAGTCTAACCTGCCGCGGGATGGTGATGTGTCAGTCTAACCTGCCGAGGGATGGTGATGTGTCAGTCTAACCTGCCGAGGGATGGTGATGTGTCAGTCTAACCTGCCGAGAGATGGTGATGTGTCAGTCTAACCTGCCGAGGGATGGTGAAGTGTCAGTCGAACCTGCCGAGGGATGGTGATGCGTCAGTCTAACCTGCCGAGGGATGATGTGTCAGTCTAACCTGCCGAGGGATGGTGATGCGTCAGTCTAACCTGCCGAGGGATGGTGAAGTGTCAGTCTAACCTGCCGAGAGATGGTGATGTGTCAGTCTAACCTGCCGAGAGATGGTGATGTGTCAGTCTAACCTGCCGAGGGATGGTGATGTGTCAGTCTAACCTGCCGAGGGATGGTGATGTGTCAGTCTAACCTGTCAAGGGATGGTGATGTGTCAGTCTAACCTGCCGGGGGATGGTGATGTGTCAGTCTAACCTGCCGAGGGATGGTGAAGTGTCAGTCTAACCTGTTGCCGAGGGATGGTGATGTGTCAGTCTAACCTGTCGAGGGATGGCGATGTGTCAGTCTAACCTGCCGAGGGATGGTGATGTGTCAGTCTAACTTGTCGAGGGATGGTGATGTGTCAGTCTAACCTGCCGAGGGATGGTGATGTGTCAGTCTAACCTGTCGAGGGATGATGTGTCAGTCTAACCTGCCGAGGGATGGTGATGCGTCAGTCTAACCTGCCGAGGGATGGTGATGTGTCAGTCTAACCTGCCGAGGGATGATGTGTCAGTCTAACCTGCCGAGGGATGGTGATGTGTCAGTCTAACCTGCCGAGGGATGGTGATGTGTCAGTCTAACCTGCCGAGGGATGATGATGTGTCAGTCTAACCTGTCGAGGGATGGTGATGTGTCAGTCTAACCTGCCGAGGGATGGTAATGTGTCAGTCTAACCTGCCGAGGGATGGTGATGTGTCAGTCTAACTTGTCGAGGGATGGTGATGTGTCAGTCTAACCTGCCGAGGGATGGTGATGTGTCAGTCTAACCTGTCGAGGGATGGTGATGTGTCAGGCTAACCTGTCGAGGGATGGTGATGCGTCAGTCTAACCTGCCGAGGGATGATGTGTCAGTCTAACTTGTCGAGGGATGGTGATGTGTCAGTCTAACCTGTCGAGGGATGGTGATGTGTCAGTCTAACCTGCCGATGGATGGTGATGTGTCAGTCTAACCTGCCGAGGGATGGTGATGTGTCAGTCTAACCTGCCGAGGGATGGTGAAGTGTCAGTCTAACCTGTTGCCGATGGATGGTGATGTGTCAGTCTAACCTGTCGAGGGATGGTGATGTGTCAGTCTAACCTGCCGGGGGATGGTGATGTGTCAGTCTAACCTGCCGAGGGATGGTGAAGTGTCAGTCTAACCTGTTGCCGAGGGATGGTGATGTGTCAGTCTAACCTGTCGAGGGATGGCGATGTGTCAGTCTAACCTGCCGAGGGATGGTGAGGTGTCAGTCTAACCTGCCGAGGGATGGTGATGTGTCAGTCTAACCTGCCGAGGGATGGTGATGTGTCAGTCTAACCTGCCGAGGGATGGTGATGTGTCAGTCTAACCTGCCGAGGGATGGTGAGGTGTCAGTCTAACCTGCCGAGGGATGGTGATGTGTCAGTCTAACCTGCCGAGGGATCGTGATGTGTCAGTCTAACCTGCCGAGAGATGGTGATGTGTCAGTCTAACCTGCCGAGGGATGGTGAAGTGTCAGTCTAACCTGCCGAGGGATGGTGATGCGTCAGTCTAACCTGCCGATAGATGGTGATGTGTCAGTCTAACCTGTCGAGGGATGGTGATGTCAGCCTAACCTGCCGAGGGATGGTGATGTGTCAGTCTAACCTGCCGAGGGATGATGTGTCAGTCTAACCTGCCGATGGATGGTGATGTGTCAGTCTAACTTGTCGAGGGATGGTGATGTGTCAGTCTAACCTGTCGAGGGATGGTGATGTGTCAGTCTAACCTGCCGAGGGATGATGTGTCAGTCTAACCTGCCGAGGGATAGTGATGTCAGTCTAACCTGTTGAGGGATGGTGATGTGTCAGTCTAACCTGCCGAGGGATGGTGATGTGTCAGTCTAACCTGCCGAGGGATGATGTGTCAGTCTAACCTGACGAGGGATAGTGATGTCAGTCTAACCTGTCGAGGGATGGTGATGTGTCAGTCTAACCTGCCGAGGGATGGTGATGTGTCAGTCTAACCTGCCGAGGGATGGTGAGGTGTCAGTCTAACCTGCCGAGGGATGGTGATGCGTCAGTCTAACCTGCCGAGGGATGGTGATGCGTCAGTTTAACCTGCCGAGGGATAGTGATGTCAGTCTAACCTGTCGAGGGATGGTGATGTGTCAGTCTAACCTGCCGAGGGATGGTGATGTCAGTCTAACCTGCCGAGGGATGATGTGTCAGTCTAACCTGCCGAGGGATGGTGATGCGTCAGTCTAACCTGCCGAGGGATGGTGAAGTGTCAGTCTAACCTGCCGAGGGATGGTGATGTGTCAGTCTAACCTGCCGAGGGATGGTGATGTGTCAGTCTAACCTGCCGAGGGATGGTGATGTGTCAGTCTAACCTGTTGCCGAGGGATGGTGATGTGTCAGTCTAACCTGCCGAGGGATGGTGATGTGTCAGCCTAACCTGCCGAGGGATGGTGATGTCAGTCTAACCTGCCGAGGGATGGTGATGCGTCAGTCTAACCTGTCGAGGGATGGTGATGTGTCAGCCTAACCTGCCGAGGGATGGTGATGTGTCAGTCTAACCTGTTGCCGAGGGATGGTGATGTGTCAGTCTAACCTGCCGAGGGATGGTGATGTGTCAGTCTAACCTGCCGAGGGATGGTGATGTGTCAGTCTAACCTGCCGAGGGATGGTGATGCGTCAGTCTAACCTGCCGAGGGATAGTGATGTGTCAGTCTAACCTGCCGAGGGATGGTGATGTGTCAGTCTAACCTGCCGAGGGATGGTGATGTGTCAGTCTAACCTGCCGAGGGATGATGTGGCAGTCTAACCTGTCGAGAGATGGTGATGTGTCAGTCTAACCTGTCGAGGGATGGTGATGTGTCAGCCTAACCTGCCGAGGGATGATGTGTCAGTCTAACCTGTTGCCGAGGGATGGTGATGTGTCAGTCTAACCTGCCGAGGGATGGTGATGTGTCAGCCTAACCTGCCGAGGGATGGTGATGTGTCAGTCTAACCTGCCGAGGGATGGTGATGCGTCAGTCTAACCTGTCGAGGGATGGTGATGTGTCAGCCTAACCTGCCGAGGGATGGTGATGTGTCAGTCTAACCTGTTGCCGAGGGATGGTGATGTGTCAGTCTAACCTGCCGAGGGATGGTGATGTGTCAGTCTAACCTGCCGAGGGATGGTGATGTGTCAGTCTAACCTGCCGAGGGATGGTGATGCGTCAGTCTAACCTGCCGAGGGATAGTGATGTGTCAGTCTAACCTGCCGAGGGATGGTGATGTGTCAGTCTAACCTGCCGAGGGATGGTGATGTGTCAGTCTAACCTGCCGAGGGATGATGTGTCAGTCTAACCTGTCGAGAGATGGTGATGTGTCAGTCTAACCTGTCGAGGGATGGTGATGTGTCAGCCTAACCTGCCGAGGGATGGTGATGTGTCAGTCTAACCTGCCGAGGGATGGTGATGTGTCAGTCTAACCTGCCGAGGGATGGTGATGTGTCAGCCTAACCTGCCGAGGGATGGTGATGCGTCAGTCTAACCTGCCGAGGGATCGTGATGTGTCAGTCTAACCTGCCGAGGGATGGTGATGTGTCAGTCTAACCTGCCGAGGGATGGTGATGTGTCAGTCTAACCTGCCGAGGGATGGTGATGTGTCAGTCTAACCTGCCGAGGGATGGTGATGTGTCAGCCTAACCTGCCGAGGGATGGTGATGCGTCAGTCTAACCTGCCGAGGGATGGTGATGTGTCAGTCTAACCTGCCGAGGGATGGTGATGTGTCAGTCTAACCTGCCGAGGGATGGTGATGTGTCAGTCTAACCTGCCGAGGGATAGTGATGTCAGCCTAACCTGCCGAGGGATGATGTGTCAGTCTAACCTGCCGAGGGATGGTGATGTGTCAGTCTAACCTGCCGAGGGATGGTGATGTGTCAGTCTAACCTGTCGAGGGATGGTGATGTGTCAGTCTAACCTACCGAGGGATGGTGATGTGTCGGTCTAACCTGCCGAGGGATGGTGATGTGTCAGTCTAACCTGCCGAGGGATGGTGATGTGTCAGTCTAACTTGTCGAGGGATAGTGATGTGTCAGTCTAACCTGCCGAGGGATGGTGATGTGTCAGTCTAACCTGTCGAGGGATGGTGATGTGTCAGTCTAACCTGCCGAGGGATGGTGATGTGTCAGTCTAACCTGCCGAGGGATGGTGAAGTGTCAGTCTAACCTGTTGCCGAGGGATGGTGATGTGTCAGTCTAACCTGCCGAGGGATGGTGATGTGTCAGTCTAACCTGCCGAGGGATGATGAGGTGTCAGTCTAACCTGCCGAGGGATGGTGATGTGTCAGTCTAACCTGCCGAGGGATGGTGATGTGTCAGTCTAACCTGCCGAGGGATGGTGATGTGTCAGTCTAACCTGCCGAGGGATGGTGAGGTGTCAGTCTAACCTGCCGAGGGATGGTGATGTGTCAGTCTAACCTGCCGAGGGATGGTGATGTGTCAGTCTAACCTGCCGAGAGATGGAGATGTGTCTAACCTGCCGAGGGATGGTGATGTGTCAGTCTAACCTGCCGAGGGATGGTGATGTCAGTCTAACCTGCCGAGGGATGGTGATGTGTCAGTCTAACTTGTCGAGGGATGGTGATGTGTCAGTCTAACCTGCCGAGGGATGATGTGTCAGTCTAACCTGCCGAGGGATGGTGATGTGTCAGTCTAACCTGCCGAGGGATGGTGATGTGTCAGTCTAACCTGCCGAGGGATGGTGATGTGTCAGTCTAACTTGTCGAGGGATGGTGATGTGTCAGTCTAACCTGCCGAGGGATGGTGATGTGTCAGTCTAACCTGTCGAGGGATGATGTGTCAGTCTAACCTGCCGAGGGATGGTGATGCGTCAGTCTAACCTGCCGAGGGATGGTGATGTGTCAGTCTAACCTGCCGAGGGATGATGTGTCAGTCTAACCTGCCGAGGGATGGTGATGTGTCAGTCTAACCTGCCGAGGGATAGTGATGTCAGCCTAACCTGCCGAGGGATGATGTGTCAGTCTAACCTGCCGAGGGATGGTGATGTGTCAGTCTAACCTGCCGAGGGATGATGATGTGTCAGTCTAACCTGTCGAGGGATGGTGATGTGTCAGTCTAACCTGCCGAGGGATGGTAATGTGTCAGTCTAACCTGCCGAGGGATGGTGATGTGTCAGTCTAACTTGTCGAGGGATGGTGATGTGTCAGTCTAACCTGCCGAGGGATGGTGATGTGTCAGTCTAACCTGTCGAGGGATGGTGATGTGTCAGGCTAACCTGTCGAGGGATGGTGATGCGTCAGTCTAACCTGCCGAGGGATGATGTGTCAGTCTAACTTGTCGAGGGATGGTGATGTGTCAGTCTAACCTGTCGAGGGATGGTGATGTGTCAGTCTAACCTGCCGATGGATGGTGATGTGTCAGTCTAACCTGCCGAGGGATGGTGATGTGTCAGTCTAACCTGCCGAGGGATGGTGAAGTGTCAGTCTAACCTGTTGCCGATGGATGGTGATGTGTCAGTCTAACCTGTCGAGGGATGGTGATGTGTCAGTCTAACCTGCCGGGGGATGGTGATGTGTCAGTCTAACCTGCCGAGGGATGGTGAAGTGTCAGTCTAACCTGTTGCCGAGGGATGGTGATGTGTCAGTCTAACCTGTCGAGGGATGGCGATGTGTCAGTCTAACCTGCCGAGGGATGGTGAGGTGTCAGTCTAACCTGCCGAGGGATGGTGATGTGTCAGTCTAACCTGCCGAGGGATGGTGATGTGTCAGTCTAACCTGCCGAGGGATGGTGATGTGTCAGTCTAACCTGCCGAGGGATGGTGAGGTGTCAGTCTAACCTGCCGAGGGATGGTGATGTGTCAGTCTAACCTGCCGAGGGATCGTGATGTGTCAGTCTAACCTGCCGAGAGATGGTGATGTGTCAGTCTAACCTGCCGAGGGATGGTGATGTGTCAGTCTAACCTGCCGAGGGATGGTGATGTGTCAGTCTAACCTGCCGAGGGATGGTGATGTGTCAGTCTAACCTGCCGAGGGATGGTGAGGTGTCAGTCTAACCTGCCGAGGGATGGTGATGTGTCAGTCTAACCTGCCGAGGGATCGTGATGTGTCAGTCTAACCTGCCGAGAGATGGTGATGTGTCAGTCTAACCTGCCGAGGGATGGTGAAGTGTCAGTCTAACCTGCCGAGGGATGGTGATGCGTCAGTCTAACCTGCCGATAGATGGTGATGTGTCAGTCTAACCTGTCGAGGGATGGTGATGTCAGCCTAACCTGCCGAGGGATGGTGATGTGTCAGTCTAACCTGCCGAGGGATGATGTGTCAGTCTAACCTGCCGATGGATGGTGATGTGTCAGTCTAACTTGTCGAGGGATGGTGATGTGTCAGTCTAACCTGTCGAGGGATGGTGATGTGTCAGTCTAACCTGCCGAGGGATGATGTGTCAGTCTAACCTGCCGAGGGATAGTGATGTCAGTCTAACCTGTTGAGGGATGGTGATGTGTCAGTCTAACCTGCCGAGGGATGGTGATGTGTCAGTCTAACCTGCCGAGGGATGATGTGTCAGTCTAACCTGACGAGGGATAGTGATGTCAGTCTAACCTGTCGAGGGATGGTGATGTGTCAGTCTAACCTGCCGAGGGATGGTGATGTGTCAGTCTAACCTGCCGAGGGATGGTGAGGTGTCAGTCTAACCTGCCGAGGGATGGTGATGCGTCAGTCTAACCTGCCGAGGGATGGTGATGCGTCAGTTTAACCTGCCGAGGGATAGTGATGTCAGTCTAACCTGTCGAGGGATGGTGATGTGTCAGTCTAACCTGCCGAGGGATGGTGATGTCAGTCTAACCTGCCGAGGGATGATGTGTCAGTCTAACCTGCCGAGGGATGGTGATGCGTCAGTCTAACCTGCCGAGGGATGGTGAAGTGTCAGTCTAACCTGCCGAGGGATGGTGATGTGTCAGTCTAACCTGCCGAGGGATGGTGATGTGTCAGTCTAACCTGCCGAGGGATGGTGATGTGTCAGTCTAACCTGTTGCCGAGGGATGGTGATGTGTCAGTCTAACCTGCCGAGGGATGGTGATGTGTCAGCCTAACCTGCCGAGGGATGGTGATGTCAGTCTAACCTGCCGAGGGATGGTGATGCGTCAGTCTAACCTGTCGAGGGATGGTGATGTGTCAGCCTAACCTGCCGAGGGATGGTGATGTGTCAGTCTAACCTGTTGCCGAGGGATGGTGATGTGTCAGTCTAACCTGCCGAGGGATGGTGATGTGTCAGTCTAACCTGCCGAGGGATGGTGATGTGTCAGTCTAACCTGCCGAGGGATGGTGATGCGTCAGTCTAACCTGCCGAGGGATAGTGATGTGTCAGTCTAACCTGCCGAGGGATGGTGATGTGTCAGTCTAACCTGCCGAGGGATGGTGATGTGTCAGTCTAACCTGCCGAGGGATGATGTGGCAGTCTAACCTGTCGAGAGATGGTGATGTGTCAGTCTAACCTGTCGAGGGATGGTGATGTGTCAGCCTAACCTGCCGAGGGATGGTGATGTGTCAGTCTAACCTGCCGAGGGATGGTGATGTGTCAGTCTAACCTGCCGAGGGATGGTGATGTGTCAGCCTAACCTGCCGAGGGATGGTGATGCGTCAGTCTAACCTGCCGAGGGATCGTGATGTGTCAGTCTAACCTGCCGAGGGATGGTGATGTGTCAGTCTAACCTGCCGAGGGATGGTGATGTGTCAGTCTAACCTGCCGAGGGATGGTGATGTGTCAATCTAACCTGCCGAGGGATGGTGATGTGTCAGCCTAACCTGCCGAGGGATGGTGATGCGTCAGTCTAACCTGCCGAGGGATGGTGATGTGTCAGTCTAACCTGCCGAGGGATGGTGATGTGTCAGTCTAACCTGCCGAGGGATGGTGATGTGTCAGTCTAACCTGCCAAGGGATAGTGATGTCAGCCTAACCTGCCGAGGGATGATGTGTCAGTCTAACCTGCCGAGGGATGGTGATGTGTCAGTCTAACCTGCCGAGGGATGGTGATGTGTCAGTCTAACCTGTCGAGGGATGGTGATGTGTCAGTCTTACCTGCCGAGGGATGGTGATGTGTCAGTCTAACCTGCCGAGGGATGGTGATGTGTCAGTCTAACCTGCCGAGGGATGGTGATGTGTCAGTCTAACTTGTCGAGGGATAGTGATGTGTCAGTCTAACCTGCCGAGGGATGGTGATGTGTCAGTCTAACCTGTCGAGGGATGGTGATGTGTCAGTCTAACCTGTCGAGGGATGGTGATGCGTCAGTCTAACCTGCCGAGGGATGGTGATGTGTCAGTCTAACCTGCCGAGGGATGGTGAAGTGTCAGTCTAACCTGTTGCCGAGGGATGGTGATGTGTCAGTCTAACCTGCCGAGGGATGGTGATGTGTCAGTCTAACCTGCCGAGGGATGGTGAGGTGTCAGTCTAACCTGCCGAGGGATGGTGATGTGTCAGTCTAACCTGCCGAGGGATGGTGATGTGTCAGTCTAACCTGCCGAGGGATGGTGATGTGTCAGTCTAACCTGCCGAGGGATGGTGAGGTGTCAGTCTAACCTGCCGAGGGATGGTGATGCGTCAGTCTAACCTGCCGAGGGATGGTGATGTGTCAGTCTAACCTGCCGAGGGATGGTGATGTGTCAGTCTAACCTGCCGAGGGATGGCGATGTGTCAGTCTAACCTGCCGAGGGATGGTGATGTCAGTCTAACCTGCCGAGGGATGGTGATGTGTCAGTCTAACTTGTCGAGGGATGGTGATGTGTCAGTCTAACCTGCCGAGGGATGATGTGTCAGTCTAACCTGCCGAGGGATGGTGATGTGTCAGTCTAACCTGCCGAGGGATGGTGATGTGTCAGTCTAACCTGCCGAGGGATGGTGATGTGTCAGTCTAACTTGTCGAGGGATGGTGATGTGTCAGTCTAACCTGCCGAGGGATGGTGATGTGTCAGTCTAACCTGTCGAGGGATGATGTGTCAGTCTAACCTGCCGAGGGATGGTGATGCGTCAGTCTAACCTGCCGAGGGATGGTGATGTGTCAGTCTAACCTGCCGAGGGATGATGTGTCAGTCTAACCTGCCGAGGGATGGTGATGTGCCAGTCTAACCTGCCGAGGGATAGTGATGTCAGCCTAACCTGCCGAGGGATGATGTGTCAGTCTAACCTGCCGAGGGATGGTGATGTGTCAGTCTAACCTGCCGAGGGATGGTGATGTGTCAGTCTAACCTGTCGAGGGATGGTGATGTGTCAGTCTAACCTGCCGAGGGATGGTAATGTGTCAGTCTAACCTGCCGAGGGATGGTGATGTGTCAGTCTAACTTGTCGAGGGATGGTGATGTGTCAGTCTAACCTGCCGAGGGATGGTGATGTGTCAGTCTAACCTGCCGAGGGATGGTGATGTGTCAGTCTAACCTGCCAAGGGATAGTGATGTCAGCCTAACCTGCCGAGGGATGATTGTCAGTCTAACCTGCCGAGGGATGGTGATGTGTCAGTCTAACCTGCCGAGGGATGGTGATGTGTCAGTCTAACCTGTCGAGGGATGGTGATGTGTCAGTCTAACCTGCCGAGGGATGGTGATGTGTCAGTCTAACCTGCCGAGGGATGGTGATGTGTCAGTCTAACCTGCCGAGGGATGGTGATGTGTCAGTCTAACTTGTCGAGGGATAGTGATGTGTCAGTCTAACCTGCCGAGGGATGGTGATGTGTCAGTCTAACCTGTCGAGGGATGGTGATGTGTCAGTCTAACCTGTCGAGGGATGGTGATGCGTCAGTCTAACCTGCCGAGGGATGGTGATGTGTCAGTCTAACCTGCCGAGGGATGGTGAAGTGTCAGTCTAACCTGTTGCCGAGGGATGGTGATGTGTCAGTCTAACCTGCCGAGGGATGGTGATGTGTCAGTCTAACCTGTCGATGGATGGTGATGTGTCAGTCTAACCTGCCGAGGGATGGTAATGTGTCAGTCTAACCTGCCGAGGGATGGTGATGTGTCAGTCTAACTTGTCGAGGGATGGTGATGTGTCAGTCTAACCTGCCGAGGGATGGTGATGTGTCAGTCTAACCTGTCGAGGGATGGTGATGTGTCAGTCTAACCTGTCGAGGGATGGTGATGCGTCAGTCTAACCTGCCGAGGGATGGTGATGTGTCAGTCTAACTTGTCGAGGGATGGTGATGTGTCAGTCTAACCTGTCGAGGGATGGTGATGTGTCAGTCTAACCTGCCGATGGATGGTGATGTGTCAGTCTAACCTGCCGAGGGATGGTGATGTGTCAGTCTAACCTGCCGAGGGATGGTGAAGTGTCAGTCTAACCTGTCGAGGGATGGTGATGTGTCAGTCTAACCTGTCGAGGGATGGTGATGCGTCAGTCTAACCTGCCGAGGGATGGTGATGTGTCAGTCTAACCTGCCGAGGGATGGTGATTTGTCAGTCAAACCTGCCGATGGATGGTGATGCGTCAGTCTAACCTGCCGAAGGATGGTGATTTGTCAGTCTAACCTGCCGAGGGATGGTGATGTGTCAGTCTAACCTGCCGAGGGATGGTGATGTGTCAGTCTAACCTGCCGAGGGATGGTGAGGTGTCAGTCTAACCTGCCGAGGGATGATGATGTGTCAGTCTAACCTGCCGAGGGATGGTGATTTGTCAGTCTAACCTGCCGAGGGATGGTGATGTGTCAGTCTAACCTGTCGAGGGATGGTGATGTGTCAGTCTAACCTGCCGAGGGATGGTGATGTGTCAGTCTAACCTGCCGAGGGATGGTGATGTGTCAGTCTAACCTGCCGAGGGATGGTGATGTGTCAGTCTAACCTGCCGAGGGATGATGTGTCAGTCTAACCTGCCGAGGGATGGTGAAGTGTCAGTCTAACCTGCCGAGGGATGGTGATGTGTCAGTCTAACCTGCCGAGGGATGGTGATGTCAGTCTAACCTGCCGAGGGATGGTGATGTGTCAGTCTAACCTGCCGAGGGATGGTGATGTGTCAGTCTAACCTGTCGAGGGATGGTGATGTGTCAGTCTAACCTGTCGAGGGATGGTGATGCGTCAGTCTAACCTGCCGAGGGATGGTGATGTGTCAGTCTAACCTGCCGAGGGATGGTGATTTGTCAGTCTAACCTGCCGAGGGATGGTGATGCGTCAGTCTAACCTGCCGAAGGATGGTGATGTGTCAGTCTAACTTGTCGAGGGATGGTGATGTGTCAGTCTAACCTGCCGAGGGATAGTGATGTCAATCTAACCTGTCGAGGGATGGTGATGTGTCTGTCTAACCTGCCGAGGGATGGTGCTGCGTCAGTCTAACCTGCCGAGGGATGGTGATGTGTCAGTCTAACCTGCCGAGGGATGGTGATGTGTCAGTCTAACCTGCCGAGGGATAGTGATGTCAGTCTAACCTGCCGAGGGATGGTGATGTGTCAGTCTAACCTGTCGAGGGATGGTGATGTGTCAGTCTAACCTGCCGAGGGATAGTGATGTCAGTCTAACCTGCCGAGGGATGGTGATGTGTCAGTCTAACCTGCCGAGGGATGGTGATGTGTCAGTCTAACCTGCCGAGGGATGATGTGTCAGTCTAACCTGCCGAGGGATGGTGATGTGTCAGTCTAACCTGCCGAGGGATGATGTGTCAGTCTAACCTGCCGATGGATGGTGATGTGTCAGTCTAACCTGCCGAGGGATGGTGATGTGTCAGTCTAACCTGCCGAGGGATGGTGATGTGTCAGTCTAACCTGCCGAGGGATGGTGATTTGTCAGTCTAACCTGTCGAGGGATGATGTGTCAGTCTAACCTGCCGAGGGATGGTGATGTGTCAGTCTAACCTGCCGAGGGATGGTGATGTGTCAGTCTAACCTGCCGAGGGATGGTGATGTGTCAGTCTAACCTGCCGAGGGATGGTGATGTGTCAGTCTAACCTGCCGAGGGATGGTGATGTGTCAGTCTAACCTGTCGAGGGATGGTGATGTGTCAGTCTAACCTGCCGAGGGATGGTGATGTGTCAGTCTAACCTGCCGAGGGATGGTGATGTGTCAGTCTAACCTGCCGAGGGATGCCCACCTCCAAAAAAACTAGTGGTCGTACCCCAGTCACAGTTTTTGGATGATCGGTTTTACACTTACAGGATTTCATAAGGTCATATATCTCTACAATTAGTATATCTTGGATTTTGTATATCAGCGACCTAAGGTCGGGTCAATTTCGTGACCTCCCCATTATAAGTCAATGGGGGTATATTAAAATGCTTCCTATTCCAAGGATACGCAAGATATCAGTCTAATTCCTTCTGGATCATGTTATTATAGGCCATTGTTGATGACCTATGTGCCATTTTTGTTCAGTGACCCCTACAGGGTCAACCGGGGTCATCAGAGGTCACCAACAGTTGTATGTCAATAACTATTGACGTAATGACGATAGATAAGTGAAACCGGCACCAATGTGTTTGTCTCGTCGTGATACGTCTTCCCATATGCAACATGACCTACTTGGGTCACTAATTGACCTTGACCTTAGGTCAAATTTTAAAGTTGACCTAACCTGATCAACACTAATATGAGTCGAAGCGCCTTGACAAGACAAACACGATGGCATCAACATTATTGCCTTGTCGTTATTAGGTAAAAATATATTCGTGAACAACTGTTTTGTAACAAATAGCCTTTTTGACACTTGAGCTCTGGCGCCTAAACTATTGACCTGAGCTAAAATCTGAGGACATCTCGTCGATTGCATGTTTGAATAGTTTTCCATTGCTGTTTTCCGTTTGTTCCTAGCTATCATATTTCCTGTGATATCTGGGGGCTTCTGGAGCGGAGTCCTAAAACTGGAAAATTTGACCTTCGATGACCTCTGGTGACCTTAATATTGGTTTTGAAAAAAATATCTGAAGTACTTTCGAATGGGCTTGTCGAGAGCTTTCGAACGCGCTTTTCCGCGTCTTTCTAGCCCGTTTAGTTTTCGAGTTGGAGAGGGGGGAGGGGGAGGGGGGTTCTAAGAGTGCGTTCGGAAGGGCCTTTCTCCCACACATTTCGCGATTTTTTTCTTCTTCGATTGGCCGTTCGGAGAGCACGAAACGAGAGATTTGGCGCGGGATTTCGCGAAATAACGTGGAATCGCCGGAGCATGTCACGGCGGTGTTTTCAAAGATGGCGGCCCACATTGAGGAGATGGGGTAAGTGCAGAATCACTGATATATATATGGAAATATGTGATTTTCATAATTGGTAACTGTGTTATAATATGAGCCATGCTTCCAGATGCATATCATGTCTACTTGTGGACCTATTCATAATTAATTGTATATTTAATTGCCTATAGTGGTGGTGATGACAATGGCCAATGGTGATGTTTTTTATTCTTGATTTGTTGTCATCTGTGATCAACAGTAATAGTAGCCTCTCTCTCAAAATAATTGCTGAATAATTGAATAACCAAAGATAATTGTTATGAAATCATTGTTTAGATACCTAAATGACGCACATACGGCGAACCGGCGAATTTTCCGCGAAATTCCTACCGAACGACCATGATAAATTTCGCGAAATATTTCGCGAAATTTTGCGCCTTCCGAACGGACCCTAACCCCCCCCCCCCCCCCCCGCAAGGCGAAGGTGGCGCCGAGCACCGGCACGGAGCGGGTTAAATAGGGCGATTAAGAAAGTTTATTATTGCAAAAGTAACTAAGAGAACTGCAAGCTAATTTGAGCAATCAAAAGCTATGTACTGCGCCGCCACTGGCATGGTTGCTTAGTGCACAACGTCCACAACAGCACGGTATGACTAAAGTCGCGTGTACTCGGAGACGGCAATGCGCCGCAGCACATAAACTCGAACTGCGTACTTAAATCCAGGCCAGGGGTGTCGTACACTCGCCATATCCGCTAACCAGGCACCAAAGGCCCGGCATAAGCCCGTCATGAAGCCCGACGCTGGCTCCATGTCCGACTTGTGATTTGTGCAACTCCAGCTATTGCGGACACGTGTACCGGCCAAAGCACGTCGTGTGCTGTTTATGACTGAGCTGGCCAGCCAGTTAGCCGGGCGAACACTCACCATTTTGCCCATGATCCCGGTGCCCACGCACTCGGCGGCCACGTTCCTAATGTAGGCGACGTGGCGGTCCTGGACCAGCACAATGAGCATCATTCCGACCAAGCGCACCAGCCGCACGCGACGGTAGGAGGCGCGCGGGTGCAGGTTATTTAGCACCACCGTCCTGGAGGCAGATGTGACACACTGTGACACACGGTTGCACACGGTTGCACACGGTTTCACACGGTCGCACACGGTCGCACACGGTCGCCCACGGTCGCCCACGGTCGCCCACGGTCGCCCACGGCCGCCCACGGCCGCCCACGGTCGCACACGGTCGCACACGGTCGCACACGGTCGCACACGGTCGCACACGGTCGCACACGGTCGCACACGGTCGCACACGGTCGCACACGGTCGCACACTGTTGCACACTGTTGCACACTGTTGCACACTGTTGCACACTGTTGCACACTGTTGCACACTGTTGCACACTGTTGCACACTGTTGCACACTGTTGCACACTGTTGCACACTGTTGCACACTGTTGTACACTGTTGTACACTGTTGCACACTGTTGCACACTGTTGCACACTGTTGCACACTGTTGCACACTGTTGCACACTGTTGCACACTTGCACACTGTTGCACACTGTTGCACACTGTTGCACACTGTTGCACACTGTTGCACACTGTTGCACACTGTTGCACACTGTTGCACACTGTTACACACTGTTGCACACTGTTGCACACTGTTACACACTGTTACACACTGTTACACACTGTTACACACTGTTACACACTGTTACACACTGTTACACACTGTTACACACTGTTACACACTGTTACACACTGTTACACACTGTTACACACTGTTACACACTGTTACACACTGTTACACACTGTTACACACTGTTACACACTGTTACACACTGTTACACACTGTTACACACTGTTACACACTGTTACACACTGCACAACACGCGATCCATGTGGTCATGCTCCCCATTTCCCAATAAGTGAGAGTAACCTATGTGGTCGCCTGCATAGCTCTTACAACGTGACATTCAACACTAAGCCGGGGCCAAGGCTCTACTGGGTCTGGACTTGCGCTCCCCACATCACATCACAAACATCATATCTCACACACATCACATCCACCACATCACACACATCACATACATCACCCACATCATATCACATACATCATATCACATCACACACATCACATCTCACACATCACATCTCACACATCACGTCACACACATCACATCACACCATATCACACACATCACATCACAAACATCATCTCACACTGCACACATCACATCACACACACACACACACACACACATCACATCTCATACATCCAGGTGCAGGCACACCTCTCACACATCGCGTCACATAAAGCATCACAAGACAACTGATTGACAAGAGGCGCCACGTGTCACATAAAGCATCACAAGACAACTGATTGGCAAGAGGCGCCAGAGCACGAAACGTCATCCAGCGCCACTGAGACAAGGCACGGATGACCCCACATTGGCTGGGGTCATCCAGCGCCACTGAGACAAGGCACGGATGACCCCACATTGGCTGGGGTCATCCAGCGCCGCTGAGACAAGGCACGGATGACCCCACATTGGCTGGGGTCATCCAGCGCCACTGAGACAGGGCACGGATGACCCCACATTGGCTGGGGTCATCCAGCGCCGCTGAGACAAGGCACGGATGACCCCACATTGGCTGGGGTCATCCAGCGCCACTGAGACAGGGCACGGATGACCCCACATTGGCTGGGGTCATCCAGCGCCGCTGAGACAAGGCACGGATGACCCCCCATTGGCTGTCAGACGATAATTTGAGGCACATCAGCACACCGGTTGGTGGTGTCATAGCGCCATCTCATATGGTGTGTGCTCAACTGCTCAAACCCGCTGTAATTAAAGGGAAATAATGACCTTTTCCCACAAAAATGGAGTTAGCACTTGAAATCGACAGACGAGACCAAAATATATTGTAAATTCATCACATTTTGCATGAAAACTCTCCTACCGAAAGATATTTCAAGTTATAGTTGATAAGCGTTCCACACTTTTAACGATCGGTACTTGCAAGTACTTTTGGTCCTCATCAAACTGCGGGCTTTTCCCGTATTGCTTTTTTACGCAATGGAGTGGAAAATATATTGTGCGTTCTGCTTGTTGTGATTATATGCCCGGCGATCTTCTAAAACTAACAGCGATCGGAAAAAGTGGCAATACAATCGGAAGCTCATCGATGCACATGAACGGCGGCATAGTTAGTGGTTGCGACCTTCAATTTTTGAAAATCGATCCATTTGTTTTCAACATTAGGAGTTTTGTATAATTTGTCTGTGGCTGTATATAACACTATGCTTTATATTATCATGCACAAAATAATTTTTCCCAAAAAAACTAACAAACAATAACACAAAACTGGCAATTAAATCGGAAGCTCATCGATGCACATCGACGGCGACCTATTTAGGGTCGGCGATTTGTTTACAAAGTCATTGTCATGCTTCTCGGCGCACTTAACCATTGTGGCGAGGGGTTCCTGATTAGTATACCCAAGTCCCGTAGCAGGCTTTGTTAATGACGTCACTGGTGCCATTCTTGTGTAGCATTGCAAAATATATCTGATTTTGAGTTGAAAGCTAATTAAAGACTTATTCAAATTATTGTTTTTAAGTTTGAATTTTCTTGTTAATCATTACTAAAGGTATTTTATCACTGTATTTCATAGTAGTTGACACTTCAGAAACTTGTGACATAATAATATTGTATCCAATATACATTTCCCTCGCCTTTTGCTATTGTGGCGCAGTGCCGAGTGCTTTGCGAATACTTGCTTGCCTGCCCGGGGTTCAAATCATTCCGCCCTTATTTCATTCGAGTTGGTATAGTTTGCATGTTGTTGTTATTCATGACTTATACTGATAGTCAGTCATGCATCACGGATGCTTCACGGATTGCTTCACGGATCAGTTTGATCGGAAACGTCACAGAGCCTCCAAAAATGCCGCACTCGATGTAAACAATGGTAAGGAAGGGCGAATTTGTCAATGACCTTCATGAAGTACACAAGGTACTTGTTTTGTATTTTTTCTCTCTAAATTTACAACTTCGAATTTGGGAATAATTTTATTTAATTCTTAAATTTAAATAAAATAATTTTAAAACCATAACGGTAGCCTAAGAAATTGTTGCTAACAAAATCAAAAGGTCATTATTTCCCTTTAACACATGACAGTCGTGTGTGTGCCACGTATGATTTGGTACTGTACCTCTGATTGATCACAATACAAATATTTCACGATAATAGCATATTCCTGATATTGATTTCACAGCTTGTACATTTCCATTGTCTGCTGCGTAAAATAATTCGGGTCGTGTCATGCCTGGTCACCATCAATTATTGCACTGGACATAAAGTCGATGTGGCAATAAAGTCGCTGAACATAACGCCATTACGTCATACATTGGCCTGTGCGTATTGCTGTTTTAGGGCGCAACAACTGCCTCCGCCATTTTCCGCCCATACCGGCTGCAGTGGTGAGCCAGCCACAGGTCACAGCCGGCGGGGACAGGCCTGCGCCGGTCCGTTACTCACAGCCACTCCTCCTCCTTCGGAGACTCGGTGAAGAGGAAGGCCTCCTTGCTGAGGTCGAGCTCCTGGAAGCCGATGGCGTAGACGTCGGGCGGCTCGTCGGTGGAGGCCAGCCAGTCGGCGACAGGCTCGTGCGGCGACGGAGACTGGCCGTTCACGTTCCAGGTGGCGCACAGAACCCTGCCGAGGAGGGGTACACCGGTCAGACGGGGCACACACAGGGAGGGGTACACCGGTCAGACGGGTCACACACAGGGTACACCGGTCAGACGGGTCACACAGAGGGTACACCGGTCAGACGGGTCACACACAGGGAGGGGTACACCGGTCAGACGGGTCACACACAGGGTACACCGGCCAGACGGGTCACACACAGGGAGGGGTACAGTGGTCAGACGGGTCACACACAGGGAGGGGTACACCGGTCAGACGGTCACACACAGGGAGGGGTACACCGGTCAGACGGGTCACACACAGGGTACACCGGTCAGACGGGTCACACACAGGGAGGGGTACACCGGTCAGACGGGTCACACACAGGGTACACCGGTCAGACGGGTCACACACAGGGAGGGGTACACCGGTCAGACGGTCACACACAGGGAGGGGTACACCGGTCAGACGGGTCACACACAGGGTACACCGGTCAGACGGGTCACACACAGGGAGGGGTACACCGGTCAGACGGGTCACACACAGGGTACACCGGTCAGACGGTCACACACAGGGAGGGGTACACCGGTCAGACGGGTCACACACAGGGTACACCGGTCAGACGGGTCACACACAGGGTACACCGGCCAGACGGGTCACACACAGGGAGGGGTACAGTGGTCAGACGGGTCACACACAGGGAGGGGTACACCGGTCAGACGGATCACACAGGGAGGGGTACACCGGTCAGACGGGCCACACACAGGGAGGGGTACACCGGTCAGACGGGTCACACACAGGGTACACCGCAGGGTTGTGCTCGACTCAGATTTTTTAGACTGACTCGACTCCGACTCATTGTCGAAGGGACTCTGACTCAACTCTGACTCAAGCGGGGCAATTTTTTATTTTGAGTCAACTCAGCGTCGACTCATTTGCTTTTACCCCTGACTCTGACTCAAGCGGGGGGACAATTTTTTTGAGTCGACTCAACTTTGACTGATTTTATTTTACCCTGACTCAACTCTGACTCAAGTGAAATTTTCTTGAGTCAACTCATTTTTTGACTCGTGACTTAACGACTTTGATTCAAATGTATTTTACTCGCAAAAACTCTTTGGAATATTATATTAGATATGTAAACTTTTATTTGGATTTACACTGGATCAAGGCACATGAATGAATGTTGCATTATCATAAATATATACTGCATCCAGTTGCATTGAAATATATATTCCAATATATATGTTCCTAATAGCAATAATAATAATAATTATTATTATTATTTTGCACCAGCACAGGTACATATCTGTACTTTACCACTATTGTTAATTGCTATATAATTATTGCTATGGATTTTAGTAATCCTATATGATAGGATGCAAATATGAAATAAGTGAGGAAAATGTATTTGAAGTTGGTTCTTGAGCTGGGAAAAGTAAAACAGGTGTTAATTAAAATTGAGTTTCTGAACCAATCAACAAGCTCAATAGTAAATACGGATAGCAGGCTAGCAGGTTGTAAAACACTAACCGGTGTGCTGTATTCATGTATTTCATGAATAGCTACTTACAGTTAAAAGAGCATAAAGCATAAAAGCATAAATAAAGAGCATAATTTCAAAAGAGCATAAAAGAGTACAAAATGCATACCAGCAAACAGCAGCTTTGCCAACCATATAACTGAACCCTCCCAGACCCTCCCCCCGGGGAGGGTCTGGAGCCTGACCCTGTTAGGTTATGCAGCGCAGCGAGCGAATGTGAGCAGAGCGTTCTAAACGTGGGTCTCTGCAACCATAATTGCTGTAAGGTTAGGTCAGGTTCGATTATGTATAGTTTTTGGTGATGGTATAGCTTTAGTATTACTGGTACACTTTTCGGTATTGGTAGGGCAGGCGTCACACTTCCGTACACAACACCGTAGGTAGTGTGACAAGCCTGAACAAGTAGCGGGCGGTGCAGCCGGATAGATGACGTCATTGGGAGGGTATACTTAATAGCATAGGCCTGTTTACTACTCGATCAGACTTAATGTTGCAGGCCTGTTTACTACTCGATCAGACTTAATGGCGAGGTTAGGTTAGTTTATGTTATGGTACCTAACCTAACCTAACCTGCTATTAAGTCTGCCATTTAAGTTTAGGTTATGGTACCTAAACTAAACTAACCCCACCATTAAGCCTGATCGAGTAGTAAAGACGCCTACGCCATTAAGTCCGATTGAGTGTGAACAGACCTAAGCCATGAAGTCTGACCGAGTAGTAAACAGGCCTACGCCATTAAGTAGGGTCTCCCCTATATCCTCCCAATGATGTCATCACGCCGGCTGCACCGCCTGCCACAGCCACTTGTTCAGGCTCATCACAGTTCACACTGCCTACAGTGTTGTCAGTTGTGTACGGAAGTGTGACACCTGCCCTACCAGTACCCATGTTTCTGCCTGTCGTAATAATACTCTTCTTCTATTAAGGAGAACACCATTACAGTTGAGACACAGTAGGAAAATACTTTAACAATGGAGCGCTCCAAAAATAGAGCCGGTGACATCAGAGCCTGCCATAGACATGCATGTAAATGATCTAAAATTAGGGCGCCTTTATGAACACTTTTTACAAAAACCACTTGCAATAAATTGTAACAAAATGTCAGAAAACAAGGAAGCCATATAGGATACAACAATTATCCAACGATCATGTTTTTTCTTGCTCAAGTCTGAAAAAAATCCAGATGCATATTGAAAATCTGTTTGGAATTGCAAACTTCTGAAACGTGATGGGAACATTATGGCGTGCTTGGTCCAATCTGCTCTAATTATTGAGTACACATACTGGCCAGCGCTCTAATTTTGGATTATCAGCATTCAGCTCTATTTATTAGCATTTCAGCACCAGACAACAGCAGGTAATCTAAACATAGAGTAAGGATCTTGACTGTTTCCTGTGTGACATATTCATAAATTTAATGTGACCTATCTTTAAACAAAGTTTGAGGTTTTTCTCAACATACATGCCCTCTATGGGTCGTCAAGTGGTCACAGTGCTACACAATAGCCGTTTAAAAAAGACCTCATTTTCGCGACTGATTAGAATATAACTATCTGATGCATTCTAAAATATAATCTGATGCATTAAAATCTCAGATTAGAGCACTCTATTCTTATAGTATTTCCCTACTGTGTCTCCAACTGATTAACTGGGGAGGTAAATTACTGAACTATTACCGTTCATCCATATATACATTAAACAAGAATAGGGATAAAATGTCACTCCAACTCTGCTTTACACCATTCGATACATTAAATCCCACGGAACAAGTGGCTCCCCATTTGACAATCATTTTGTTTTCCATACCAAAATAAAAAATGCCAACATCCTTATGTAACAATTTGCCACAAATAGTTACATACATATACGATATAACCGATTCCCGACACACGCATACCATACCTGCCTCGCAAGGCCCTAGATACTAGGTAGACCTGTCCGGGATAGGCAGCGAATGGCGTGACGTCACGGGCACGTGACGTCACACGCTCCCTATTCAAATAGTGCTAAATCGGCCTACTTTCGCGTCCTACCAGTTGAATACCTTAGGTGCCAGCGGGATGAATTGAGCACTAAATGATAGATTGAAATGTCCTATACAGCTCGCTCTTCGGCCATTTTCTCCTAAATTGCAAGGGTGAGCCGCTAGGCGATGTCAAAGCGAGGCATGCAAAAAGTGGGAGGCTCATGCCCATATAAGGTCAAGCCCCGCCCCTGTACACAAACATGGTGGCCGTGCCGGTCTCGAACGCTCCCGATTCGGCCACCCCATTGGTGGAAACCGTGACTGTGACGTCATGCGACCGTGACGTCATGGGACAGGGTGGACACGTTACGGAGATAGGCATGACACCCCCTGCCTGCCTCGAGGCGGAGACGACCAGACGGCGCGTTGCGCAGCACTGCAGACTCAGCAGTCACTACTAAACCTCTCCAAATATCTCTCTAATATTACGTCATCAATATTGTAGCACACCTCCTTCTTGACACGTGTATATTAAACACGGTTATAACTTATAATACCCTTTAAAACCCGCTCTGATACTCAGCACTCAAATTAATAAAAAGTTCGGATGTAATTTTCAAGTTAACTGGTTTAATCAGTCATTTTGAGAGAAAAAATGCATATGTGACACCCCAGAGTAACTTGTGAACTGCTGGTAGCTAGTGCATGTGGACCAGTATATTGACCAATCACAGTCCTCACTCCACTCTTCAAGCTTCAAGAACCTCAACACATTTGAAGATCAGCGCGATATGAAATCGGTATGATTTTGATACTCCAACTTGCAAGTCATTGTTGCGGCGCGGAAGAAATAATCGCGCTCGAACAATACACGCCTTTATAAATGTTTTTAAATGCAACTGAGTGAACTGACAAGTGTGAATTAACATCTGTAGGATTTCAGGAGAGAAAAAATCGGCGTTAGCAAACAAAGTGAATTGTGCTCTATTGTTGAATTAACCCGTCCTCGACCTCAAGTGAATTTGTGATGCAAATTTTGTATTTCAGACATAAATGGCGCATATGGTTCATACCTCATGGTTCGTATAAACATTCCAGGAATGTTATGTTGATATGGTTACTATTAGGTTATATATACTGCAGTTATCATTTCCATGTACATATTCAATATTGTATTGCTTCACTTAAGATAAGGAGCAGTCAGCAGAGTTTGTGATGTAGTTTTACTATTTTTAATTGTAGTTTTGCTCCATTGTTAAAGTATTTCCCTACTGTGTCTCAACTGTAATGGTGTGTACTGGAAAAGTGGGTACTGGTAGGGCAGGTGTCACATTTCCGTACACAACTGACAACACTGTAGGTAGTGTGAACTGTGATGAGCCTGAACAATGGCAGCAAAACAGTACTTTTAAGTGATTTTTTAGACAGAAAATTGATTTATGTGGGTTTGAAAAGCACCTGAACTCATACCCTCACACTAAAACATTGTTTGGACCCCTGTATTATTTATTTGCTCCCAATTTCTTGTTTTGCATCAGATGTGACTGACTCATAAGAGGATGAGTCGACTCAGCTTTGACTCAAACAACATCTAGACGACTCAATTTTGACTCAAGCGACATCCATGCGACTTCACTCCGACTCAACTCAAACCTCTATTTGTATTTAGCGACTCAACTCTGACTCAAGTTTAGCCCATATTTTTTTTTGAACGACTCAACTCTGACTCAAGACGAGCCCCTATTTTTCTTAATCGACTCGACTCTGACTCAAGTTGATTTGAGTCAGAGTCGAGTCAAATTTGACTCACCGACTCTGAGTCGAGCACAACCCTGGTACACCGGTCAGACGGGTCACACACAGGGAGGGGTACACCGGTCAGACGGGTCACACACAGGGAGGGGTACACCGGTCAGACGGGTCACACAGGGAGGGGTACACCGGTCAGACGGGTCACACACATGGAGGGGTACACCGGTCAGACGGGTCACACACAGGGAGGGGTACACCGGTCAGACGGGTCACACACAGGGTACACCGGTCAGACGGGTCACACACAGGGAGGGGTACACCGGTCAGACGGGTCACACACAGGGTACACCGGTCAGACGGGTCACACACAGGGAGGGGTACACCGGTCAGACGGGTCACACAGGGAGGGGTACACCGGTCAGACGGGTCACACAGGGAGGGGTACACCGGTCAGACGGGTCACACACAGGGTACACCGGCCAGACGGGTCACACACAGGGAGGGGTACACCGGTCAGACGGGTCACACACAGGGAGGGGTACAATGGTCAGACGGGTCACACACAGGGAGGGGTACACCGGTCAGACGGATCACACAGGGAGGGGTACACCGGTCAGACGGGCCACACACAGGGAGGGGTACACCGGTCAGACGGGTCACACACAGGGAGGGGTACAGTGGTCAGACGGGTCACACACAGGGAGGGGTACACCGGTCAGACGGGTCACACACAGGGTACACCGGCCTGACGGATCACACACGGGGGAGGGGTACACCGGTCAGACGGGTCACACACAGGGAGGGGTACAATGGTCAGACGGGTCACACACAGGGAGGGTACACCGGTCAGACGGATCACACAGGGAGGGGTACACCGGTCAGACGGGCCACACACAGGGAGGGGTACACCGGTCAGACGGGTCACACACAGGGAGGGGTACAGTGGTCAGACGGGTCACACACAGGGAGGGGTACACCGGTCAGACGGGTCACACACAGGGAGGGGTACACCGGTCAGACGGGTCACACACAGGGAGGGGTACACCGGTCAGACGGGTCACACACAGGGCACACCGGCCAGACGGATCACACACGGGAGAGGGGTACACCGGTCAGACGGGTCACACACAGGGAGGGAAGATACACCGGCCAGACGGGCCACATCAGCCTGATACAGGGAGGGAGCGACAGGAGGTGGGTGCGGGGCAAATACACCGCATTTGGGATTTATGGCGTCGCAGCTGCACAGAGGGATTGCCGAAGGGAACACATGTAGATCGTCAGTCGGCCAGGCGCCGACACCCGCAAGGTGCCGACAAATTATATCGATACGGACCAGCAGGCGGAATCGTGAAAGGTTAAATCCACTGACTCAGTTTATCGCCATCGTACGGCCAATCCGTTGGGTGCCGATAACGATCGGGGTTCGCTGCCGCTCCGTAATCTACCGGAGATACAAATAAGGTGCATAAACCATACTACCAGAACATACAGAGTTTATGCACCAAACCTGTGGTTCAGCAGAACTACGGGGCGGCAGCGAACCGGGTAGTTATCGGCAGCCGACGTGTTGGCCGTATAGCGAGGATAAGTTGCGTATATTGCTTCAACCTTGCACTCGTCTGCTTTACTTGCAGGCCAAGCTGATCAGCAGGCATATATGTATCCCGCCACACGCAACACCGCAGTGAACACCATCTCGCCATCCACCTTGGCCATACCACCTATCAGCGGCGGCGCCCCGAAGCCCAACTCATCATCACCATCGACCGACCGGCCGAGCGTCCCACCTGAGGTCGTGGATGTCCGTGTAGGCCTCCTCCTTCCTGCGCATCTCGTACTTGACGACAGTCTCCCGGGCGGTGATCTGGGAGCCGACCGAGACGCTGCGTCGCAGCTGGCCCTCCAGATCGGAGGATGACTGGGGGAGGTGGGCGAGGGGCGTCAGGGCGAGAGGCAAGACAGGAGAGCAGGTTATTGTAACAATTCGTATTGACAGTGGAACATGGAAAGACAGACGATTTGCTATTTAACAGTTCCCTGAGCGCTTAGCTGGTTCGGTAAATAGAAACGAGCTGCAACACTCCTGGTGCGTATTGTCATAATACACCTGACAAAGTTCTGTTGAAAAATGTCACTGAATAACAGTCACACAGTTTTGAAGACATCCACTTTAAAACTAATCTGTACAACTTCGCTGATTGCGTGCTTTGTCTCCGGTAATTGCGTACTTTATCTCCGTTTTTCAACTTTAAAACACACGGTCCGATGCATGAGTAATGATTATCACACGGCTCAGAGCGGTGCCACACAGGTGACAGCTCTGGCGCGCCCTGCTGTTCTGACCGCGCCCTGCTGTTCTGACCGCGCCCTGTTGTTCTGACCCGTGCCGGTGGCGCGTATCCGCCACTCTGCTGGTCCGGCTGCGATGGCTCCTTGTCCGGGCGCGAGACGCCCTCGTCTCTGTTTGCCGCACCCAGCCGACCCTGGTCAACATCCGCCGCTGTAACGAACACCAATATATGAATGTCATAAACAAAAACAGACGAAAACATAAACAGACATATATTCAATCGAGAAACGTTTCTACATAATTCACTTTATCACCCTATTCCCTGCGGGGGGGGGGGGCAGATTCTGCCCCCCCCCCCCCGGTGGTTTTTCCCTTACCGGCTTCTAAACCGTTAGGCCTAGCGTCATGGAACTTTGTGACTTTCCCAAAATTGAATGGCGCGTGTTGTCAAAGTTTTGAGAGAAAAAAATCGGTCCAGCAGAGGCGGTTCCAGGCTCCTGTTTGGGGAGGGTGTTACGAATGAGGTTTAGCGGCGCATACTTTCCTTCGTGGTTTACAATGCAATAAATGCGTCAGAGACAATTGTAATGCAATATGCATCATATATACTGGGATTGAACATATTTTTGGGGCAGAGGCGCACTCAGGAAACAAAAATGGGAGGCGATACCCACCCTCAAATTAGGTCCAACTTCAAATTAGTAAGATGATAAAAGCGTTACGCGCATGGTGCCCCCATGTTTTTGTTGTCCTGGATCCGCCTATGAGCAATATATCAAATTGAACCAATTACAACATATAATGTCCACATGTGACGTTCATGTCGTCCCAAACAATCACGAACAGCACATATTTTGTCTTCAGAAAATCCCCCGATTTAACATTCCCTGAATACGCCTATGATTTTTTTTGTCTTTGATATATTAAAGACCAGTACATTTGAAGCTCAAAAACGTTTGGGGCATGCAAATCGGTCGAGCCACATGGCCGCAATGACCTTTCAAAAAACACCCAAAATGTTCGGATTTTTTGCCTCCTAGCCCCCCATTTTTGAACAAAATCCTAATTTCGGGATCCAAAACAGAGATCTTGTCATGACGAATCGAATGGCGTTTCCCCATCGAAATCGACCGAGCAGTTCTCGAGATCTCTGGGTCTCCGGGGGGGGGGGCAGAATCTGCCCCCCCCCGCAGGTTAACGTAATTCTGGCCGCCCGCAGGGAATAAATAGAAATAATAATATACTATAATAAATAATAAATATAAAAATAATATAAAAAAGCTCCCTCGCCCTACGGGAGCTTTTTTCACTTTCGCCCTACGGGTGGGGGGTCCTAAAAGACCCCCTGCTAACTTCCAAACCAAGCAAGATAGAGCAACGCGGTAAGAACCAACATGTTGCCCG
>JAXIVJ010003932.1:57500-88393 GCA_036785665.1 Chirona hameri | reverse complement strand
ACAAGAACTACGTCGCGCCTGTCCAAATCACTCGACCGGAGATTGAGTCTCCGTTACTATGGAGACCTTCGCTGCCTGTATCCCGCTACTGTATCGAAAAATAAGCCTTGGCTACCATCAGCCGACCTGGCTTAGTGGTATGTCCTCAGACTTTGGCGCAGAGGGGCACTGTTCGAATCCCGGCGACGGTCTGGCAGTTAGTCAGTTTTTTCGACACGAACGAATCTTAGGCCGACCTGATCACAACACCCACAACACCCACAACACAAAACACGAACAGCACCGCCAACACCAACAACACCAACAATACCAAACACACCAACAACACCAACAATACCAACAACACCAACAACACCAACAACACCAACAACACCAACAACACCAACAACACCAACAATACCAAACACACCAACAACACCAACAATACGAACAACACCAACAACACCAACAACACCAACAACACCAACAACACCAACAACACCAACAACACCAACAACACCAACAACACCAACAACACCAACAACACCAACAACACCAACAACATCAACAATACCAACAATACCAACAACACCAACAACACCAGCAACACCAGCAACACAAACAACACCAAAAACACCAACAACACCAACAACACCAACATCACCCACCAACAACACAAACAACACAAACACCACCCACAACACCCACAACACCCACAACACCCACAACACCCACGCCACCCACAACACCTACAACACCCACACCACCCATAACACCCACAACATTCACAACACCCACAACATTCTCAACACCCACAACATCCACAACATCCACAACATCCACAACACCAACAACACCAACAACACCAACAACACCAACAACACCAACAACACCAACAACACCAACAACACCAACAACACCAACAACACCAACAACACCAACAACACCAACAACACCAACAACACCAACAACACCCCGCCACGCTCACCTGCTATATAAATTAGCTGGCTATATCAATTGCAGGCTATATAAATTGCAGGCTATATACATAACACCCATCTAGTTAGATGTAAAAGATGCATTAGATGTAATGATGTATTAGATGTAATGATGTATTAGATGTAATGATGTATTAGATGTAATGATGTATTAGATGCAAAATATGTATTAGATGTAAAAGATGTATTAGTTATAAAGGATGCATTCGATGTAAGCGATGTGTTAGATATAAAAGATGTATTAGATGTAAAATATGTATTATATTCAAAAGATGTATGACGTAGGTGGTTCAATTCGTAAGGTAAAATGTGCTGTATTTCGGTGAAATTTTGGTTGAGCGACATCAATAAAACAGCAAATTGTTCTCTGAAATCTTCTCTACAAAATGGCTATTCGCGTTTGTGACCATATATCTTAATCTAGCTTCCTAGGCCTCCGCAACCTATTTCTCCACCCAGTAACCGTTTACCAGCACGCACTTCTCCCATCGCTCCACCCAACGCCGAAATCCCGCCCGGAAGAACTCCTTGTCGGTGATCCTGCACCTTGTCTTCACTGCCATCTCCAATTACTCAGCAGTCGCAAAAAGCACTGATCGCGGAGGAAGTCCTTCAGTGGACCAAACAGGTAGAAGTCTGACGGCGCCAGATCAGGGCTGTACGGCGGGTGAGGCTCCAGCCCATCTTCACAAGTTCCTCACGAGTGGCTTTGGAAGTATGTGGACGCGGGTTGTCATGGTGGAGGGTGATGCTCCTCACGTCAATGTTCGGCCGCTTGTCACGAATGGCCCTCTTCAGATTCTATGACGTGCAACCAGGCTTTGCAACATTGCATCATTAAAAAATTGCAACCCAAAAAAAATCCAATTTTCTGTAAAAAAAAATAATTTAAAAAAAAACCTGGACCCAATCGGGCCGCTGGTTGCAATGACGTTAAAATCAGCGCTCTAAGAATTCATTTGCAATATTTAGAGCGTATTGCAACATTTTGCAACAATTTGCAACATTTCGAAAATTTTCGTTTCTTGACCTCCCGGATCGATTTACGGCAACGACGATCCGCTTTTTCTTGTGGTTTTTCAGAATACCCGCGAATGTATATGAATTTCAAACCGTTGCAATTGCGCTGCCCGGCCTCGTACATAATATTTGTTGAAGAGACTGGCCATTCGTCAGTCAACATATAGGCCTCTCACTGCTCGGATATAAGGTATGTCAAGATGTTTTATGGAGTTCGGTAATTGGCAGATATTATGACAGGATCTCCCACGACAGAGCTTACCGGAGTATGTCCCGACAGATGATCCGTCGCGGCGTCCCTTCCCCATGTCGGCTCCCATAATCCGCCCTACATCTAAAATTCCCTTTAATTTCTCCCTGTCCTTTACATCCCCACACATACTATTTCCTCCCCCTCATTACCTCCCCGATATTAACGTTCCAACAAATATTATTCCCCTTCCCTTGTTATATCGGAATATCCCGTCTTACTGCGGCCCCAAATCGTTTCTCAACCGTTTCCACAGCCTACTAAAATTCCGCGGTCGCACGGCTCAGAGCTACTTGGCTAAGTTTCGGATGCATTCGCCTGCCGACTTATTGCAATCACCTGGTCCAGCGCGATGGACCTGTTCAGTCACGCGGCAGCCTTTACCCCTCGCCACGTCGCCACTGATCCTAACATCTCCGCACGTCGCGATCTCATTCGAGTTAGCGCTACTTGGTTGGCCGGCACCACCTGAGTAGCTCCACGATGGACCTAAAATCTACAATTTCATCCGAAAGTCGGGAGAACCAGAGCTGCACGTTGCGATATGCGGCATGTTCGTTCGGCGTACATCACAGGTCCCCTCGATGGACATAGGCTCTTCTCCTCTCGGGCAGCAATGCCCTCAATCCACTCATCACCAGCTTCCCACGTCTCAACTACCGATCTCTACGTGGTGTGTGGTGTGCATGGTGTGTGTGTGTGTGTGTGTGTGTGTGTGTGTGTGTGTGTGTGTGTGTGTGTGTGTGTGTGTGTGTGTGTGTGTGTGTGTGTGTGTGTGTGTGTGTGTGTGTGTGTGTGTGTGTGTGTGTGCGTGTGCGTGTGCGTGTGCGTGTGCGTGTGCGTGTGCGTGTGCGTGTGCGTGTGCGTGTGCGTGTGCGTGTGCGTGTGCGTGTGCGTGTGCGTGTGCGTGTGCGTGTGCGTGTGCGTGTGCGTGTGCGTGTGCGTGTGCGTGTGCGTGTGCGTGTGCGTGTGCGTGTGCGTGTGCGTGTGCGTGTGCGCGTGCGCGTGCGCGTGCGCGTGCGCGTGTGCGTGTGCGTGTGCGTGTGCGCGTGCGCGTGCGCGTGCGCGTGCGCGTGCGCGTGCGCGTGTGCGTGTGCGTGTGCGTGTGCGTGTGCGTGTGGGTGTGTTGTGTGGGTGTGTTGTGTGTGTGTGTTGTGGGTGCTGCGGGTGCTGCGGGTGCTGCGGGTGCTGCGGGTGCTGCGGGTGTTGTTGGTGTTGTTGGTGTTGTTGGTGTTGTTGGTGTTGAGGGCAGGGACGCGGCCATGGGGGGGGGGCTATGGGGGCTAAAACTCCCCCCCCCCGTCGCGGCTCAGAAAGGCCCATCTCGGGTCTAAAAAGGGCCCATCGTGGACTCAGAAAGGGCCCATTTCAGGCTTGATAAAACCAATTTTAGCCTCAGAAAGCGAGCATCTCGGGTCCAGAAAAGGCACATCTCAGCTCTCAGCCCCGTGAAGGGCCCATCTTAAGTCCATCCCATCTTGGGCTCAGAAAGGGTCCATCTCATGCCTGGAAATGGCCCATCTTAGGCTCAGAATATGCCCATCTTAGGCTCAGAATATGCCCATCTCAGATTTAGATTGGGCCCATCGTGAACTCGGAAACGGCCCATCTCCGGTTTGGAAAGGACCATCTTAGGCTCAGAAAGGGCCCATCTCAGGTCTGGAAAGGACCATCTTAGGCTCAGAAAGGGCCCATCTCAGGTCTGGAAAGGACCATCTTAGGCTCAGAAAGGGCCCATCTCAGGTCTTGAAAGGACCATCTTAGGCTCAGAAAGGGCCCATCTCCGGTTTGGAAAGGACCATCTTAGGCTCAGAAAGGGCCCATCTCAGGTCTGGAAAGGACCATCCCAGGCTCAGAAAGGGCCCATCTCAGGTCTGGAAAGAGCCCATTTAGGCTCTGAATAGGCTCATCTTAGGCTCAGAATGGGCCCATCTTAGGCTCTGAATTGGCCCATTTCAGGTTTTGAAAGGGCCCATCGTGAACTCAGAAAGGGTCCATTTCAGGTCTGGAAAGGGTCCATCTTAGGCCCAGAATGGGCCGGTCTTAGGTTTTGAAAGGGCCCATCGTGAACTCAGAAAGGGTCCATCTCAGGTCTGGATCTTAGGCCCAGAATGGGCCGGTCTTAGGTTTTGAAAGGGCCCATCGTGAATTCAGAAAGGATCCGTCTCAGGTCCGAAAAGGGCCCATTGTAGGCTTTGAAAGTGAGCAGCCTGCATCTCAGGTCCGGAATAGGCCCATCTCTGCTCTTAGACCCGGTAAGGGCCCATCTCAGATCCGGAGAAGGGCCATCTTAGGCTCAGAAAGGGCCCATCTCAGGACTGGAAAGGGCCCATCTTAGGCTCAGAATGGACGGTCTCAGGTTTTGAAAGGGCCCATCATGAATTCAGAAAGGGCCCATCTCAGGTCTGGAAAGGGCCCATCTTAGGCTGTGAATGGGCCCGTCTTAAGCTCAGAATGGGCCCATCTTAGGTTTTGAAAGGGCCCATCGTAAACTCAGAAAGGGCCTGTCTCAGGTCTGGAGAGGGTCCATTTTAGGCTTTGGAAGTGAGCATCTCAGTTTCGCAAAAGACCCATGGTTGCTCTTAGGCCAGGTAAGGGCCCATTTCAGGTCCAGAGTAGGTCCGTATAATTTGGCCCTGAAAGAAGAAAAAATGTCTGGAGAGGACTGGGAAGGGCCCATCTTTGAGCTTGAGAAGGACCGTGTCGGTAAATTCGGCCCAGAAAGGCCCCATGGCTGGTTAAAGGGAATAGTACACCTTTAACATTAGTGTTTAACTGAGATAGCCATATTTTCGGGAGTACTGAGAAATCTCCAAATCGGAAATTTTTCCTTCCAAAACGACCTAGTTGCTGAGTTTCAACGCAAAAACCGTTAGGTATATTTGGTCATATTTTAAAGGGACAAATCTTGTGACGTTTCGCATACGTCATTAGTATTTCTACCCCACTTCGTTTTCGCCAGGGTAATATAACAACGTTTTCGCTATTTGGACCGGCTGCCACCGAAACGTATTATGTGTTCATGAGCTAGACATATTATTGGCTATAACTTTGTCAATTTTCATTGGATTTCCAATTGCAAATAATGTCCACATTCGTCTTGAAAAGGCACACCTTTTCATGGGGCTAGTACCGGTAGCTGCAATATTATCCGCAATAGAAGCACATGCACCTGTAACTGCGATACATTAGGGGTACATTATGCCTGTGGTTACAGTTTTAAGTAATTACCTCTGCCAATTGTCAACCGATTTCCAAGTTAAAATTATAAATTGATGTATTCCGAGAAATGGTTTCGATGGACATTTTTGGTATTTCCAGTGGTTTAGGTGGACGCATCCGAATAGGTGGACATTGTATGTTCACCTAAAATAAGGCATCGACTCGTGCTCTTGAGTGGACGTGGTGCGTGAAACGGCAATACAAATATTGGGTGGACGTCCATCGATATTGCTTGGGATTAAATCAAAAATTAATTGGCCGGAATTAGCTCCTGCTTCCGCCACCTGTCGGCGCTACCGTCGCAAAATTGCTCAGCTGACTGGCACCCAACAGCAGGCGATAGCGGTTACTATGGCAACATATGCGTCAGTTCAGCGTCAGCTGTTGAACAACTGCACAAGCGTGTGACGGTTGGTTTTGAGTTGACGCGAGGATTGCGGTAGTGTGTGGGTGAATTGTGACAGAACCTTCGAAAAAAGGATGAAGTCTGAAGACAAAGGTAAGGCATTGCTATTGTGTCCCTGCGTCAATATTTTGCCATTAAGTGTAACCATCCTATATTGTTAGTAATGTGCACAGGCTGAATCACACAGCGCTGTGGGCAGAGTAGATATGTGCTCTTGCAAAACGACCAACAATCGACAAAAGCTGCTGCATTTCCTGACAATGCAAAACTTGATAAATATGATAAAAAGTTTGTTTTCAATTAATTGTTCGTGCACAAGCAGGCGAAATGATTTGTGAAAGCATCAGACTCGGGCGTAGCTTCTCCAACTAAGTTTGG
This sequence comes from Chirona hameri, assembly GCA_036785665.1. Lineage (NCBI taxonomy): Eukaryota > Metazoa > Arthropoda > Thecostraca > Balanomorpha > Balanidae > Chirona > Chirona hameri. Next base: position 82,140 of record JAXIVJ010003932.1, on the reverse strand, counting down.
GGTGGGGGGGGGGCTGAGCTGGAAAAAATCGCTTGAAGTACCATCAAAATCCACAAAATACAGATTTCTCCCCGGATTTGACCCACTTCCTCGTCCAAGTTGAGGAAGGAGGCTGAAGCCCCCCCCCCCCCCTCCCCAACCAACTGAATAGGCTCCTACACCCCTGGTCAGACTATTTGGGACTTCGTCCCCACAAGCCATCTTTTTAGAACGTCCTGGATCCTCCAGTGACTTCAGACTTCAGAGGCACAAAATGGTTCAGATGATCAGCTAGTATGGGAGGGGTGAATTAAGGTCGTGCTGATAATCCGGTCATTTTCTGATATGCATTCTTAACCCGCCATTGACTGAGGGGGGGCGTTTAACGCCCCCTCCCCCCTGATGAACTTTCGTAATAACCCCAAAACCAATTGCGCTATCAACGTGAAACTTCTGGTACGCTCTCTACATACATTTTACGTCTCCTGTGTAAAAATAAAGCAATTTCGTCGAAAAAATCGAGTTATATCGAATTTAGTGACGTCACTAAACACCAGTTTTACACCAAAATCAGCTAAACTTTAACAGACCGTACACATGTCATATATTGAGCAAAATGCAATCCAAAGACTTCAAAATAAATCAAATGGCAAGGGCTACAATATGGCTATCTCGGAAATTTGAAGAAGAAAAAGTTTTTGACCCCAAACAAAATTAAAAAAAAACTTCTTTAACCCGCGAGTTACTGGGGGGCTATTTTTTGCCCCCCCCCTCCCGTTATTTTGCAATAACTCCTAAACGAACACTGGTATAGTCACCAAACTTGCAGTACCTTCTCTCACATCAATTCTACACATGTTGGCAAACGGAAAATTATGAGGCTATGATAGGTCAACCGAAAATGACGTCAGAGTGACGTCATGTTCTTCGGTTTTTGTTGCAAAATAATGGTTTGCGGAAAACGCTGTCAAAGGTACGATATTTGAGATAAACTAAAAAAAATTAATCAAATTACTAACAATAAACCGGGCTATCAAACTGCTATCTCGGATTTTTGAGTTTTTTTAATTCAAAATTTTTAGAAATGCAATTTTTTTTTTTTTAACAAAATTTTCAAGAAAAAATCAGAATTATCAAAAAACCGGAATATTTGTGATCAAGACATATGCGGTGAATATGTGTACCAAATGTAAAGTCGATATCTTTAAAAATGACCGAGTTATCACCTTTAAATGACAAAAATCGACCACTTCTCACAGCATTACTATGCATAAAAAACGCATTTCCATTTTTGCTTTTTACTTATATTTATATGGAACCAACAATGTTTTAGGTCATTTTTGGCGTTCTAGACGAAAAACAAACCCATAAACATGTGTTACAACGCCTAATGACCGTAATCTGCAGTTTGACCTCGTGACCTCGGATGACCTTGACCTGACCCAAGGTCATAAACAGATAAGAAAGGTACCTAGAAGTGTCAGACACACGAATCATACCGATATATCGACATTTTATGCGTTTAATATCGCAATTTTGCGCGACAATTCCATCCATCGAGACCTTTTGACACGGTCAAACATTTTGTACTTGACCTGACCTGTGACGTCATCGGTGACCTCGAGGTCAACAATATTATGTTTCCCTCTATAAATTTACCAGGGCTATCGAATGCCGTTTGAGTTTTTACATTCGGTCCAGTAGTTCCGGAGATCAGAGGGGGGCTAAAAATACCCCCCCCAGTAAGTCGCGTTATGAAATATACCCCAGTAACTCGCGGGTTAATGCCCACAATATCACATTTTTCAAAGCTATTGAAAAACTGAGTATATGTCAGAGAAACACATGAAAAACTACCATACCAACTTTAACAATGATATCACCATTTTTAACTGTCTTACGGCATCTAAAGTATGGGTAACTCATGACGTCATATTTTGAAATTGCGTTTTTTGCTTGTATTGACCAGATACAGACAAAACAAAATGCCAGCACTGTATTTCAGAGACAAAACTGGTCTAGAAACATGCCTTTATTGTTAGATTTATAAATGTCAAATTTTGACCATCAGCGGCCTGAACTTGACCTGAACTTGACACTAACTTCACGTACATGAAGTCAGGTGGTAAAATGACTATCACTATCGATTTCTACGTGAAAAATAACCCATAAAACATGTGTTGCATGATTTTCGTAGATATTTTGCGCATAGTGACCTTTTGTGACCTGACCTTGACCTTGACCCTTGCCAACAATCTCATTTTAGCGCATGCGGGATGTGTATCACACATAGGCAGCACGTTAGGTGATCATAGTCGTAATGGAAGGCTTGGGATGGAAAGTATGGCCCATAAACTAAAATACGTCGATTTTGACCTTTGACCTGACCGTGGTCTGACATTTGACATCACTTTGACATTTTTAAGTATTCTGTAGATTTTCCTCATTGAGGTCTTTCGATTGCCGCTTTGCGCGTCTTGCTGCGATCATCGGTTCGGAAGATAACCAGGTGGGCGTTTAATCCCCCCCCCCCCCCAGTCAATGGTGTTCTGCTGAGACCCCAGGCAATGTCGGGTTAATATTATAACGTCAAAATGTAATGTTAGCCTTGTCTACCCCAGAGGTCATTGCATTCGTACCAGCTGATTATGTGGCAGGTCAGAAACCAGTGGCGGAGGAAGGTATTTTCGGATGGGGGGGGGCAAATAAACCCAGAGGGCCCCTCGGCCAAATTATGCCAGTTTTGTATTTGTGCAGTGTACAGTGCTCAGGAAGGGAAGGGGAGGGGAATTTAGTTTTGTCTTTGGTCATCTTTATCTTTGCTTATTGATATATTTTGCTATGTAGTGGCACGCCATGGGTCAACAATTCCCACTAATTGCATACCTGTGACCGCCTATGCCCCAAAATACAATTGTAATCCATGCAGATGATATTGCATGAAATTACCCACTGCAAAATAACGTTCAGGGGCGCTAAACACATTGCGTGTGAACGGAGTCAAATACATGCCCCAAAAATCCGTCCCTGGAGTCGCCCTTGGGATTTATTTTATAATAAAAAAACAATATGTAACGTGTGCAAGGCATTGCTAGAACAGGTCACCGAGTTTCAAGTTGATATCTTTTGCTATGTAGTTGCACGTCGTGGTTCCACAACTCCTCCTAATTTCATCCCTGGAGGCGCCCATAACATTGGGTCATGCGCTTGCGTCCCACCCCTAGAACTGCCTATGCCACAAAATACAATTGTGATCCATGCAGATGATATTACACGAGATAGTCCACCGCGAAATAACGTTTTGGTTACTAAACACCATGTGTGTGTACACTTGCCCCCCCCCCCCAAAAAAAACGTTCCTGGAGTCGCCTGTGGGAAGCCCATTTTTGTAAATCTGACAAGGTGTGCAAAGAACAGCTAAGAAGGTTCACTGAGTTCAAAATTCTTATCTTTCAGATTTCGATGAAATACCGGTGACCAAAAATGTCTCCCAAAATACGTCCCTGGAGGCGCACATGCGCAATCCAAAAATTTGGAGAGAAAAAATGTTCAACATGTCTAAAAACGGCAGTAAGGAAAGGTGTGAAAGTCGTAGGCTCGTATCTACAACTGTTAGAGAATGGGAACTGATTCCCTTTGAAAGCCGAGTCACGCTGAAAACCCAAACATGCCCCCCCCCCAAAAACACACCTGGAGCCACCCCTGGAAAGCAGAAAATTATGAAAATTTTGACAAATGTGCCCAATGAGTATTCATAAAAAGTCAAAAAGTTTGATGGCCGTATCTTTACTCGTTTGGGAACAGGAACGGAAAAACCTTAAGGGGGTCGTTTTAGCCCCCCCCCCCCCCCCCCCGACACTAATAGGGTTAAGCCCGCGACGTGTCATGTGGGGGTGCTTTGACGCCCCTAGGTTTTTCGAAAATAGGTCTGCAGCAGTTGCATGCAGCACAGTGAAACTCGGCACAACTATCAATATATATATTTGTTGTATCTTCTGGACTTTATCTCGTCAGGTCTCCAGGTCGCGATAAGTTAATTACAATTTTGCTATCTCGGATTTTGTATATATCGATGACATGAGGTCGGGTCATTTTCGTGACCTCTCAAGTATAAGTCAATAGGGGAAAATATTTTGTGTTTAGATGTGCGTCACATTGTCAAAATTCTTATCTTATCGTGTTATTATAGGCTTCAACTAATCATCCAGGTACAAGTTATACTTACTGACCCACACAATGTCGCCTGAGGTGATGTGCGGTCACTGACACATTTTGGTAAAAGCTTTGGATACATACAAGGTACAGACTTGAATTGGCGCCATTGGGTTTGTCTCGTCGATACGTGTCCCAGCCTCGGAGCGGAGATGGTCATCGAGCACAGAGTATATACTAGCACAGAGTATCTTTGGTCCGCGCCAGACAGCTGTGATTAATGCTGCCTTTAAGAGTTTGTTTAAGCTTTGCTATAACAATTCATTACAACTAATAATTTTTATATTGCTTTGAAACTTCATGTTTAGAAAGTTTTTTAACAGGAACACTTCCCAAAAAGTAGGTTCTGGTGATGTAAGCGTTCCTTTGTATAAATTTGATGGGAAGTGTATCAGGATATAACTGTTAGAGACATACTGCAAAGGCGTTGCAAAGTCCATTTTTAGCAAATAATTTAAGCATCAGAGCTCTAAAAATTAACTGTTACGTTTTGCTCAACATACCCTATCTAGGCAGGATCAACTTATCCCGTCACTGGAGCAAGTTGTCCCAAGTGAAAGTAAAAGAAAACGTTCGATGTCAGTTTGAGGCTAAAGGATTATGCCTTCAGTCTGGCAGGAGAAATAATTCAGTTTGCATGACATTCAACCCTCGCCCTGGTGGGTGGGGGGGGGGGGGTCATTTTGACCCCCTGAGTTTGTTCGGGAATAGCGGTAAAACGATGCCAAATTTGGAATAGCTGTTTGGGCATCAATTGCCCACATTGTGTTAAAATGTTGACCTCAGATCATCCCAGGTCAGGTCACCAGTTCACGTCAAGTGACCTAACTTCCAAAAATGTTTGCGGTCGTGCCAAAGCCGCGGTGTTTGTCCGAGATATTTGAATCTTACCAGATTTCATAAGGTCATAAGTACCTACAATTGGAATATCTAGTTTGTATATAGGTGACCTTAGGTCAGGTCAATTTCGTGACCTCCCTATTATAAGTCGATGGGAAAATCACAAATGCTTCCTATTCAGATAATATGCATTAGATCAAGCCAATTATGTCATAATCATATTATTTCAGCTCATTCTTGATGACCCAAGTGCAATTGTTGCCTGGTGACCTCTGCAAGGTCATCTGAGGTCATCTGATGTCACCAGTTGTTGTGTCAATAACTCTTGATAGAATAAAGATACAAACGTACAAATGATACCACTGTGTTTGCCTCGTCCAGATGCATCGCCCCATATGCAACATCACCTACCTAGGTCAACAAATGACTTTGACCTGTGGTCAAATTTTGATGTTGACCTAATCAGCTGGTTATTAATATATTTCAAAGCCTCTTGACGGGACAAACACGATGGTGGTAAAAAAGCTCTATGTTTAGCCAATAAGAAGTTATTCACGAAACAGTTTTTGAAGAAAATGTTATCGTGACCTTCGGTGACCTCTCTAGCCTAAACTGTAAACCTGAGCTAAATTTTGAAGACAGCTAATCGATTGCATTGTCCATGAGCTTTCAATTATTTTTGCCTTTTGTTCCTAGCTATCATAATTCCCGATATGTCTGGGGGTTTCTGGAACAAAGTCCTAAACTTGGCAAATTTTACCTTTGATGACCTCTGGTGGCCTCAATATTGACCTGAGCTAAAAAAAAAAAAATACCCGAATAACTTCCAATGTCGTTCTCCAGAGCTTTCGAACACTTTTTCTGCGTGTTTCTAGCTCTTTTAGTTTTCGAGTTAGTGGGGAGGGGTCATTTTGACCACCCTTCCTCCCTTCCCACAGGGCTAAGTTGTCTCAGAGTCCCACCGTTGCGCGGGTTGAGCGTCACAGGCAACATGGAAACAATGGTTCATCTTACCCCGTTCCCCCTATGCAATTGCTTCCTTCCCAAGGTATGAGGTTCCTAAAGTGGCAGCAATTTTCGAGTTTACAGCACTTTCAGGACAATAGACAGGTCGATTTTTTCTTAGAACTTGAATTGTATTTCTACTTAAAATTGAAGCTGAAAATGTGAGGTGGATTGCGAGGATTAGTAAGACTGGATCATATTTTGAGCTGGTGCTACCGGTGTGCTGGTCAACTTGTATGGCTGTGAGAGTTTTCATTTCAGTTTAAGCGCTCTGCTGGGGAGTGTTTGAATGAACATCTCCACCAACTCACGTTTTGTTTCGGTGATGGCGGAAACGCCGCCGTTTTGGTCCCACCATATCCCCATCCTTTCCGCAGCGTTTCTGAAATTTTTGGCCCAAAGCCATCTCGGGTCAGGTCACCAGTAGAGCCCTTCATGGGACACATTTTCAGCCCTCATCCCGTTCCAACCCATTCAGCCAGACCCAAACCCGTTCCAATCCAAATTCAAATTCAAAATTGGTGGACTCCCATTCTCAACCGTTTCAGCATATTGCACGTGTTTGTGGTGCTAAAATATGATATGGTCTGTCCCAAACCCGTTCCAACCCGTTACATTTCCAAAAATGGCCCCATTCCCACCCATTTCCATCCCGTTCCATGGGTTCCATGGGGATTCCCATTCCATGAAGGGCTGTAGTCACCAGGTCAGGTCAAATGACCCATTCTCCAAAAAAAAAAAAAAACGTTTGCGGTCGTGCCACATCCCCACGGTTTGACCGACCAATTTTAAACTTACAGGACTTTATTGGATCATATATACCTACAATTCGTTATCTCGGATTTGTGAATGTCGGTACCCTAAGGTCGGGACAATTTTGTGTCCCCATTATGAGTAAATGGGAAAACATTTAAATGCTTCCTGTTCTGAGGACACGCGTCAGTTCATTCAAATTTCTGCTAAATCATGTTATCACAGGCGATTCTTAATGACCCAGGTGCATTTTGTTCAATGACCCTTACAGGGTCAGCCGAGGTCATCTGAGGTTACCAATTATTTGTATTAATAACTCTCGACAGAATTAATATAAGTTCATACACAATTTCAGATCAATCAACGCATCTCGACGAGCCAAACACAATGGTGAAAACCCCATCTATCTACCTTCATTTAGCAACAAGTTATTAAGAAAAATCATGCGTGACATCGGGTTCACCTTAGTTGACCTCGTAGGGATCACAAAACACAAATGTGACATGGGTCTTTGTATTTGGCACAAGAATGGCGGAGCTGGGGAAAACTGGTCAAATGTAGCGATGTTCTGTGGATTTGTACGCATTTTAATTTTTCCCCGTTCACTCACAATGGGGAGGTCACGAAAGCGACTTGACCTTAGGTCACCGATATAAACAATCGCGAGGTGTACGAATTGCAGGTACGTGGCCTAATTGCATTCTGTGACTTATGGGTCAATATCTGTGGCTTTGGTATGGCCACAAACTTGCAAGAACTTGTTTAGAGGTGGGGTCACTTAACGTGACCTGTTGACCTGAGCATAGATGACCCGAGGTCAAACGTTTCATACAATGTGGGTAGTTGATTCCCAAACAGCTATGCCCAATTTGGCGGCGCTGTGCGTCACTGTTTGTATACTATTCACGAAAAAAGGGTTGGCGGATATCCTCCCCCGGCGGTGGGTGTCTTAAATGTTCCTGGAAAGCCGTTCTATATATCCATAGATCGAGTATTCCTTGCGTAAAATCGAATATGTATTGGTTTACCGCTGCTGTTCTCGCTGGGTCTCAGTCTTACTGTTGGAATGCTGCTAACAGTGTTGGTACTTTGTGTGTTTTCGGAGGACTCTGCTGTGGACGCCTTCTTGTGGACCTGTGCCGTCTGGTCGGCGAGGGCGCCCGGCAGGCACGAATGGTGGCTTCCAAGGAGGGGCTACCTTGTTGAGGTGGAGAAGCTGCCGGTGGTTCAGGTGAACAGCCTGGCGGCGGCGTGCGGCGGTCCTGGCGTGGCCCGTCACGCATGCAGTGTTTGCCCAGCCTGTGGGCAGTGGAGAGCGGCGCGCGGCAAACGTGTTCATCCAGCGCTTCGTCCTGATATGTGAAGGACTCCTGCGCTGTGCCGTGCCCATACCTGGTTCTCGCCAAGCGGCTGGGGTCTGGGTAAGAGCAAGGTCTGAAGGTCAGAAGGTCATTTGCGTGGGCGGTACTATTCGACGGTTGTCGGGAAGAAGTTTTGTGGTGTGTGTGGGGGGGGGGGGGGGGGCAGGGACGGCTTCGTTGAAGGTATAGCATAGGGTGCGTATGGAATAGTGCGCAACCAGACGTTGGGAGTTGTGATAATAAATTAAGTGTGATAATTTTCCTTTACTGAGCGAGGTGGACAAGCAGCGCGGGCAGGGACGGAGTTAAATATATGATAGACTGGAACGTTCTCGGAAACCATGCAGAGCACGATTTTCAAGAGGTTTTAAAGGGGTATTTTGGTCTCGAGATATGCCAAATTTCTAGTGTACGGATATGTCTTTGTGGAGAATGCCTCGCAATCTACATGGTCTAATGAGGTCACACAGACGCTGGATGAACACGTTTGCCGTTGAGACAATCGAGCGTTCTCAGCGGAGATAATTTGACTTGACTCCGAGAACCTGTGCCAAAAATATCCGTGTCAAATCCTCTCCAAACATGTGGCTCTCAGTAAAAACCAGACCGACGTCGAAGAACAGGAGAGGGTACGGGACGGATCAGGACATATCACATCGCACATCACAGAGCTCAAAGCAGGACACAGGAATGCACAGACCGGAATATCCAGACACAATTATGGACAATATTCAGCCCGGGTGGAACAGATTGATCAGTGAAGATTAGACAGGTTCCAAGAAGAGCATAGGGCAAATAACCCAGTAGGGCACAAAGCGTCACACAGGGCACCACATAAAAAGTTTCACTGGCTCCGAGTGGCCAGGGTACTGACTGCGAACTGTCAAGACACAGAATGGTAGGTACGGCGCCTCGCGCATGTTATTCCGTTTCGCTTCTTTTCATTTATTACGACATGGCATCAAGGTCACGTCCATGCAAACATGCATTAACACCGTTAAGTCCACCCAAGTTAAGTCCAACTTATATGTCTTTCGCAGTGGAATCGTATAGCGGTTGTTCCACGCAAGCTACATTTGTCCATATATTTGGTGCAGGGGCGTAGCTTCTCCAGGAAAGTTGGAGGGGGGGGGGGGTGCTGAGCTGGGAAAAATCGCTTAAGGTACCATCAAAATCCACAAAACACAGATTTCTCCCCGGATTTGAACCACTTCCTCGTCCAAGTTGGGGGGGGGGGGTTAAAGCCCCCTCAACTGAATAGGATCCTACCCCCTGATTTGGTGTAATTAGCTGTAAATCCGCCCGCCATTCCCCTTATTTCGCTCCATTTTTTTCCAACAGATAAGGGAACATTATCAAGGTCAAGCTCAGGCAACCGTACTCACAGCTTTTGTCCACGTAGGAAGCATTTCACTCACCTTTTTTCCAGTGTCCATATAAACCAATGCAATTTCTAGAATTTCGAACGTCCACCTAAACGCGTTTACCTAATTTGGTGCAAATTAGCTGTAAATCGGCTCGCCATTCTCCTTATTTCGCGCCATTTTTTTCATGAACATTATCAAGGTCAAGCTCAGGCAACCGTACACACAGTGTTTGTCCACGTAGGCCGCATTTCTGTCACCTTTTTCCAGTGTCCCTATAAACCAATGTAGTTTCTAAAATTTTGAGCGTCCACCTAAACGCGTTTAATTCTGTTGAACCGAATGCAAGTCCACCGAAACCTGGCATGCTTCCGTTTCTTGACGGTCCACCAAGCAATAAATACAAGCATAACAGAAGTGAGAGACTAACACGTTGTAGGTGTGGTAGGGGTATACTTATCACCTCAGTGTCAAAGATGTAGAACCTCTTTGTAACGAGTCCACCAAAAACCCCGAACCCGCGACAGTCCACCCAAGCCGTTTTTGGGAAAATGGGTGCTTAGTGATAAGACGCATTTGTTGATTGGTGGCTGGTCGGTGTTCATGCAATATATTGATTCAATTTTGACCACACAAAAAAAAATTGTTTACGTTGAAGTGCCGCTTAGCCCGAAATATTATTGACTATAACATTGCCAATTTTCATTGGATTTCCAATTGAAAATAATGTCCACACTCGTCTTGAAAAGGCACACCTTTTGATGGGTGGCTAGTACCGGTAGCTGCAATATGTATTTACATCCAACACACACCGATGAGTACACATATAAACACATTTGTGGGTAGGTATATCACATTTATGTATGCACATGAACATTTGGGTATGTGTTCACGCAACGCCACTCCAACTCTACTCATACAAGGCCATAGTGTAAACATTCACACATTTTCAATCGCGACCAATATACTCGCGAGTCGCGGCCCAGCGAATGAGGTTGTTAGTGTTGCTTACATATTCTGATTCAAGGATAGGCTTTTGCCGGTATGACGTCACAGCTCGTTTTGGTGACGCAAGATTATTGTGACGTCATATGTATTAATATCAATATTTTTATAATTATGACAAATTGGTACTTTTTTCTCGCAAAAACGAATGCCAGAACTGTAATCAGGACACTCTTTTTCATCATTCCACGTACTTTTCCCAAGGTGTACAATTCCCTTTAAGGCTCATCTTACCCTTGAACTCAGACATGGCATGGTCAATGATGGCTCACATGCAGACCAGAAAGGGCCCATCTCAGATCTGGAAAGGGCACATTGCCCATTGCAGGGGCGGAACTTTTTATCTCTTTGGGAGGGTCTGAGCCCCCCCCCCCCCCCCACACACACACCAATGCTGAGCTGAGCCCCCCCCCCCATGATGCTCCGCCCCCCCCCCCCCCCAAATGTTTTTTCAAAATGTGCCCCTTCCAAAATGTCAAGGACTACTCTTACAGATTAATCTGTTTTGTATTTTGCGTATTTCATTACATCAATATGTGATGCCATCTTAGGAGTATTCCATCTTAGAAGTATACGAGCATTGTGATTCCATCTGCGACTGCTTTTTCGATTATGATATAATGGATAAGTTGGTAGCAAGGATTGTCTTCTGCTAACAAGTCCGTAGATACAAGGTTCAAGTGTTCAGGTTAGCGAATAGCAGAGGGGAGCATGCACAATTATTAGCCATCGGGGTCCTCTATTTAAATGGTGTTCAATGGAATTTGTTGTGAATTTATTGTTTGCCTGGAATAGGGCTGATAGTTAATGCAGCCTTTGTGGCTCCCTGGTATTGCAATAACCTAAATACCCAACATCCGTGCTAAAAGAATACGTTTGATACGGAGGAACAATCGAGGGAATCGAGCTATCAAAGGCCATCGGACCATCGTGTCCAGGGGGCCTAGGGGGTCATGGCCCCTCCAGGAGGTTAACCGAGGTCGGCCTGAGAGGGTCCTTGGTTGATCTGAGGAGCCCTTGGTCAGCCTGAGCGGGCCTCGTTGGGCCTGGAGGGGAGCTTCAGTTAGCCCCCCCCCCCCGGTCGCAAAATCCTGGCTGCGTCCCTGGACTTGAGGGAGTCCTTCGTCCGTCGGAGGGGGGTCCCAGTCGGCCTGGAGAGCCATTGTTCGGCCTGAGGATTCCCCTGCCGGCCCTCGGTCGGCTCAGTCGGCCTGGTCGGCCTCGGATCCTTTGTCGGCGTGAGGGGGCCTCTGTCGGCCTGGAGGGGGCCTCGGTAGGCCTGGATGGGAACTCTGTCGGCCTGAGGAGCCCTCGATCGGTTTGAGGGAATTTAGGCCTGCTTGGGCAGCCTGAGGAGCTTTTGTTGGGCCCGATGGGCTCTTTGTCGGCCTGAGGGGGCCTCAGTCGGCCTGAGGGTCTTAGTGGGTTTGAGGGGGTCGGCCTGAGGGGCCCTCGGTCGGCCTGTAGGGTAACTCGGTCGGTCTGAGGGGGCCCTCGGTCGACTTGAGGGGGGCCCTCGGTCGGCTTTAGTGAACCTCGATCGGCTTCAGGGGCCCTTAGTCGGCATGAGGAGTCCTTGTTCGGCCTCAGTGCCAATCGGCCGGCTTGAAGTGGTCTTTGGACTGAGAGTCCGTCTGTCGGCCTCAGTGGCCCTCAGTATGCCTGAGGGACCTCGGTCGGCGTGAAGGGACCCTGAGTGGATCCGAGGGACCCTGGGTTTGCCTGAGTGGCTCTCGTTTGGCCTGAGGAACCCCTCGGTCAGCTTGATGGGGCCCTCACTAGGCCTGAGGAACCCTCAGTCGGCCTGAGTGGCTCTCGTTTGGCCTGAGAGCCTTGAAAGGTTTGTTTCAGTCTGAGGGACACTTGGTCGGCCTGGGAGCTCTCGGGCGGCCTGAAGGGGCCCTCGGTTTGTCTGAGGGGCACTTAGTCGGCCTGAGTGGCACTCGGTCGGCCTGTAGGGGTCCCTAGTGTGCCTGTGGGGCTCTTCTGTCGGCCTTAGAGGGCTCTCGGTCGACTTGAGGGGGCGATCGGTCGGCTCGTGGTCAAAACCAAACTGATTGAAGGTAAAGATGCATATCACGTTTTGTTCTACGTGCCCCTACTTCATACGCTTCATGCCTTTGATATGTATCGCTTCTTCCCTTACCAAGTACCTATGCATCATCACAATGTCTCTTTAAGTTACTATCCCAACGAGCCTCGATATCTCTTGATGTCAGAAAATCGGCAACACTATATCCAGCCCGAACAGTCTGAGATTGAGACCTGCATCCTTGCCCGTCAACCCTTCTGCCCACTACATGAACCTGCCTACTCCACCGCTGGGTCAACGTCCTGTGTCACCGCCCTCTTTCGACGTGACTCCACCGCTATTCAGTCCCTCTGTTCTCCGCAAATACAGCCTTCAAACGACGCGCCTAAAGCCTACTATCTGACCAAAGGTCAGTGGTTAGTAGTCTCCATACCTCCATTTCAAATTGCTGTCTTTTGTGCCTCCCCACAGAACAGTCAAACGCTATATATCACCAAAGCCGTCGACATTGTGTCCCTCAAAATTGAATGCTCCGCTTCCGGTGATTCCTTCTACCTGCCTCCCTACTACGCCAGTGAGACGCATCTAGAACTCCCTGCTTTCCGGCCTGATGCACTGTATCACAATAACTCCTTGCCAATCTGGCGACCGGAGTGGTCTGATACCTTGCGTAACATCACCACCCGTAATGTCTCCCTCCTTCCCCCGTTGCACCTGATTGGCATGAACGCTGACGCTTATTTTAATCGCCTGGAAGCCCTCCCACTTGAGCAGGTTCAGATTGATAGCCCCTCGGTGTTTTCCAAACCAATGCTGCTTCTCATTGTAATTGGCATCATGACCATTTGCTGTCTTTGCTTTATGATTAAGCATTGCTGCCCGAGCCGCGGCCACTATGCTTTTCCCCGTTTCCCTGTGATTCGCCCCGCCCCCACGTCTGTGCCCCCTGAGCCAGCCATCGAACTGCAGGAGTCGATACCGATGGTCTCGCCTCCACCAACGCCGCCGGTTGACCATGAGTACGGCATGCCACCGTACGCTCTGCACAGCCTACACCCATTCGCCGGGCAGGACGCAGCACCGACACGTGGTGCTGTTCCATCTGCCGCCTCGGCCCAGACCATGACCACACTACCTGATGTGCGTCCGGTCGCCCGATTATCTCCCCTGGTGTGAGGCACCTACTCTTCCGACGACTGGCCCGTCGTCGCTGCTGCGCGTGCTCCACCCCGTGCCGCGTAGCACTCGCCGCTCCGGTGGCTCCCATGACCACGCTTCCACGCGTGCGCCCAGTGTTAGTGTGGGTTTTGTAACCCTTATGGGTGTTGTTTCACCGCCCTTGCGTCGCGAGTGTTGGTATTGTGTCTCCCTTTGCCCTTCAGGCATCGGGAGCGAGCATTTTTTTTCCTCTCTCGTTTCGTATGCCAAAAATGCTTGTTTTCATTAGGGGGGAGGTGTTGTAACAGCCGGGATTGGGATTAGCCCTAGTTGGGATGGGATTAGCCCTAGCTCTGCGTGCTCTGTATTAGTTAGTTAGCTGTAAGACGGTTTTCTTATTTCGTTTTAGCCGCTGTCTGTGCCTTCCTCATTGCGCCATATCGTTTCGTTGGCGCCACAATGTCGGGCTCCCGCAGCCCAGGCTATCCATCACACGCACGGCATGTGACACGTGTATATGTTGGGTATTTTCTTAACGACGACCGAGCAGCTCTGCCTCGAGTCGAGCTGTCAGAGACTAGTGAGAGACTTGGAGCAAAAACCATAAAACTGTCAGTGATAGGGCGTATTGGGGAGCAGAGATATCCCAAACATCTAGTTGGCCTCGCTCGCTGTCACTGACCTCGCTCGCTGTCGGCGTCAGAAGGGCGGTGCCCAGCCACTGTTGCTAAGGACGACGACTAGTGGGAACCGGCTAGCGCCGGTATCTAATGACGTCAGAAGCGACCTATGGCCTGAGTATAAAACGGCTCTCTGGCCGGCAGTGAGGGAGGTAAGCCAGTTCGAAGCTGGACCGAGTCGCGCTAACATCTCGTCTCTCTGTTGCCTCCGCCACTTGAAAAACTCTACTTTTGGCGATACAGTAACTATTGTTTACGTGGCACTCTGCCTGTGACCTGACTCTCTGTTGGCTAAGTGAACCGGAGTTGGCCTCTGTGTGTCTACTGCTGCGTGTCTACTGCTTCAAATATCACCTCTGCCGTCTACCTCTGATCTTTGCCGAAGCTGGTGGGGTGCAGCCATTGCATCCACCAACAGCCACTGACGAGAGGGGGCCGTTACATGTGGGTGTGGGTGTGGGTGTGGGTGTGGGTGTCGGTGTGGGTGTGGGTGTGGGTGTGGGTGTGGGTGTGGGTGTGGGTGTGGGTGTGGGTGTGGGTGTGGGTGTGGCTGTGGGTGTGGGTGTGGGTGTGGGTGTGGGTGTGGGTGTGGGTGTGGGTGTGGATGTGGATGTGGGTGTGGATGTGGATGTGGGTGTGGGTGTGGGTGTGGGTGCGGGTGCGGGTGCGGGTGCGGGTGTGGGTGTGGGTGTGGGTGTGGGTGTGGGTGTGGGTGTGGGTGTGGGTGTGGGTGTGGGTGTGGGTGTGGGTGTGGGTGTGGGTGTGGGTGTGGGTGTGGGTGTGGGTGTGGGTGTGGGTGTGGGTGTGGGTGTGGGTGTGGGATAATAGGCTAGTCCAGGTAGGGTAAAAAGGGGGGTAAGCAATATTAATTGAACTTGTAGTGAAATAGTCACTGTTGGCTAGTTAGTATCATAATAGCGGACAATATACTTATAAAAAGTCTTGTGCCGCCCCAGTGTGGATCCTGGATACGCCTATGATGAAGTACAACACGCAAAAAGGAACTATCTACGATCAGTAACATATTTATAGTGCTGGGTAGCAACTTGTCTGCGGTTAATATTTCTTTCCAATTTGACCTCCCTTTTCACTAACCTGGTACCGCCTATGGAAAAAAAGAGATTTATAACAGTTTTGTATAATGTCACAATCACATACCATTTCATTTATCAAAAAACAACATCAAAAAATGGTTTTATTACGCATTTACTTCACCCCCATATTGAGTGACCTGCACACGCCTATGATTTTTGAATTTTCAAACGTCACCATCATATATCAATTTCCAATTCAATCTCTATCAATTCCTATTAGTTGTGTTAAAATCAGTGGATAAATATGAAAGCTATGTTGGATCAAAAATACCACTAAAATTTGTAGTTTTTGCCTCCCTGTTGCCCCCCTATCCATATTTTTATTATTATTATTATTTAGAAATGTAGATCGTGTTGAAGGGAAGCAAACACCGTTTCATTTTTGAAAATCGGACGGGTAGATCTCGAGATCTCCGGGGGGGCGGAATCCGCCCCCCCCCCCCCCCTGTTACAAATAGGGGTAGCCAGGAGCCTGTTACAAATAGGGTTAAAGGAAATAGTTCACCTTGGATTTTCTTTACCAAACACGATTTGATTATATTTTTAATACAATTTATTTTTATATTGTCAAAAATGGCCTTATATCGTCCCGATTCAGGACATAAGGTCGTAAATTTGGATTGTTTATAAAAACTGTATGCATACTCTCCGAGCCAGAGTCCTGACGTCACGCGAATGTAAAAAATGGTTCAGCCAATCAGATTCGAAAGTAGTCGCGTAAGGATAGACTCGCATTGGAGATGTGCCAACCGGCGGCCGGCGTTCGCTTGCTAGCACCAGCTGCAAGCTGATTGGCTGATGGTATAGCCTCTGCCCGGGCTAAAACCAGTACAACATTATTTCGCCAGCACCGCATTCCTTCGCCAAAAAATCAAATATATTCGGCTGGAAAGTCTTTTCAGTCAAGAAAACTTGCAGATAGGGGTTTCCCAACACGGGCTACAAAACTGCTATCTTAAACAACGTTGAAGGTGAACTATTTCCTTTACAGGAAATAGTTCACCTTCAACATTAGTTGTAAACTGAGACAGCAGTTTTGTAGCCCGTGTTGGGAAACCCCTATTTGCAAGTTTTCTTAACTGAAACAACTCTCCAGCCGAATATATTTGAGTTTTTGGCGAAGGAATGCGGTGCTGGCGAAAGAATGTTGTACTGGTTCTAGCCCGGGCAGAGGCTATACCATCAGCCAATCAGCTTGCAGCTGGTGCTAGCGAGCGAACGCCGGCCGCCGGTTGGCACATCTCCAATGCGAGTCTATCTTTACGCGACTACTTTCGAATCTGATTGGCTGAACCATTTTTTACATTCGCGTAACGTCAGGACTCTGACTCAGAAAGTATGCATATAGTTTTGATAAACAATACAAATGTACGGCCTTCTGTCCTGAATCGGCGCGATATAAGGCCATTTTTGACAATATAAAAAGAAATTGTATTAAAAAATATAATCAAATCGTGTTGGGTAAAAAATTTCCAAGGTGAACTATTTCCTTTAACACTGTGAAGCGTGATTCGACTGCCACGGTGACGTCGCGGTTACCAAACAACTTGCAGCCTCCCTCCCCCTCTCCCTCCCCTCCTCCCCTCCCCTTCCCCCCCCCCCTCCTCCCACGATGACACCCAGGGGGCGCAAGTTGTTTGGTAGCCGTGACATCACCATGGCAGTCGAATCCCGCTCCACAGTGTTAAAGGAAATAGTTCACCTTCAACATTAGTTTAAAACTGAGATAGCTGTTTTGTAGCCCATGTTGGGAAACCCCTATCTGCAAGTTTCCTTGACTGAAAAAGACTCTCCAGCCGAAGATATTTGACTTTTTGGCGAAGGAATTCGGCGCATATATGATATACCGTACCGTCTGAAAGTGCCAGCACTGCCATGGAGCATGCGCAGACCAATAACGCACACCATACCATTAATGATTTACGACCTTCTGCCCTGAATTGGCGCGATGTAGGACCATTTTTGAAAATAAAAAAAGAAACTGTATTCAAAAATATAATAAAATCGTGTTCTGAAAAAATTTCCGAAGGTGAACTATTTCCTTTAAAGGAAATAGTTCGCCTTCGGGAAATTTTTCAGAACACGATTTTATTATATTTTTTAATACAGTTTCTTTTTTATTTTCAAAAATGGTCCTACATCGCGCCAATTCAGGACAGAAGGTGGTAAATTATTAATGTTATGGTGTGTGTTATTGGTCTGCGCATGCTCCATGGCAGTGCTGGCACTTTCAGACGCTACGGTATAGCATATATGCGCCGCATTCCTTCGCCAAAAAGTCAAATATCTTCGGCTGGAGTCTTTTCAGCCAAGAAAAGTTCCAGATAAGGATTTCTCAACACGGGCTACAAAACTGCTATTTCAGTTCAAAACCCATGTTAAAGGTGAACTATTTCCTTTAAGCAATGTGAGAGTCAGCTGCCTGGTAGTACTATACGGTACATTGACGAAAAATGGCTGCGCTAATAAATCGTTATATCATAAATCATAAAGATGATCATAAAAATGATATCGTTAACATGATGTTTATAGACATTTTTCAATCAAATTGATGTCCCAATGAACTTTAAATATTATTTTCATTTAAATACATATAAATTTGTATTAAATATATTTCGTTTTCTATTCCGATATTTTTTCGATGTGATTACCATATCATACTATATAGCTGAAATTCTAGAAGAAAATGAGAACTATTCCAAAAAAAACATACCAGAAATAGGTAATATGGTAGCATAGTTAGTTTATTCTAGTTTGAACCAGGCGTTACGTAGCCATGGCAGTAACCAAACCTGAACCTATGCATTGCACTCTGATGAACCTATGCACTCTGATGACGCCCCCTGCACTCGAGCAGGGCCATAGAGACTAGGTAGACCCGTCCGGGGTAGGCAGCGAAATGCGTGATGTCACGGGCACGTGACGTCACATGCTCCCTATTCAAATAGTGTTAAATCGGCCTACTTTCGCGTCCTACCATTTGCATACCTTAGGTGCCAGAGGGATCAATTGAGCACTAAATGATAGATTAAAATGTCCTCTACAGCTTGCTTTTCGGACATTTTCTCCTAAATTCTAAGGGTGAGCTGCTAGACGATTTCAAAGCAAGGCATGCAACCGAGCGAGGCCCATGCCCATAAAGGCAATGCTTGATTTTGGCCACGGGAAACTGTCGCTGGATCCTGTTTTTGGTGAAGTGCGAATTTTGTATTATTTCACCTGGTTGTTGATGAAGTAAGGTGACTTGAGGGGACTTTGTAGTAGTATCTATCAGGTGAAAGTATTTTCACATCTGGATTACACTTGTTTCACATACAATTATGTTGAAAATCGTTGAGTGACGAATGCGCTCCGTAAATAAACATGGCGGCCGCGCCGGTCGAAGGCGTAATTATTCTGATAGACCGAGAAGTGCCACGAGACGGTCTACGAAAGGAAATACGCTTCTCCCGATTCGGCCACCCCATTGGTGGAAATCGAGCTGGAAAGTGACGCCATGGGACAGGGTGGACACGTTACGGAGATAGCCATGACACCCCCCTGGCACCCGAGAAGACATTTGGTATTCTATGACCGTGACATTTGGCAATAAAATAAGTGGTAATAGGTATGTTATATAGTGGGAGTCAGTCTCACATAATACTGTCAACTTTTTCTCTCTTAGGCTTAGCAGTTACTAGCTGATTCTCTCCATGAAGACTAGTAATTTAAGTTTAAATGTACTTGCATTTTATGGAATTTCAATTTGAGGTTCAAATTGTTGAGAGTTGCTTATGGCCCTGACAAGTCTAATTGTAATAGCAGCATGGAATTAGGTGTTAACAATTCAGTTTCCTTTGTCATCTGTTAACTTTGAGTTTCATTTCTGTTAATATACTTATGTGCTTTCTGCCTTTGCCTATTTAAATTTCTTAGAAGTGAAGTATTCAACTTTTTCTTCACAAATGGAGTTGTTACTTGAAATCGATAGGCAAGACCAAAATATATTTTAAATTGATCACATTTTGCATATAAAGATTCCTACCAAGTTAAAGTTTATAAGCGATCCACTCTTATAATAAAGACAAAGACATAAAATAAAAGTGCAGCAAAGAGCCTCTTGGGGCCCATCTGAGGTTGCACCCTGCACCCCCCTCCACCAGTCTCACCTCTTCAAATCACCTTACTCTACCTGCATAAAAGAAGGCTAATCCCACAAGTATTTATGAACTAATCCCTTCTCTGTAAAGTATTTATCTAATCTAATTTTGAAGGAAGTGAGTGTCCTGTATCAGCGACATTCCCTGGTAGCATATTCTAATGTCCTACAACCCTTTTACTGAAAAATTACTTCTAGCCTAGTCCTACTTTGTTTCATAATGAGTTTATGCTGATGACCTCTACCTCAATTTTCCCTATTGAACTCAAACATTCCCTTTAAATATCCAGAATGCTGACCATTTACAAATTTGAAGACTTCAATTAGATCTCCTCTTAGCCTTCTATATCTAAGTGAAAACATACCCAATTTCTTTAATCTATCTTCATAAGGTAAACTACCAAGACAATGAACCATTTTTGTTGCCATTTTTGAACTCTTTCTAACAACCAGCAATCTTTCTCATATGTTGGAGACCAGGCTTGTACACAATACTCCAAATGTGGTCAAACATATGCACAATACAGTTTTGTTGTTACATTTTCACTCTTGTAGGAAACATTTCTGTTAATGGTCCCTAGCATTCTAAGTGCCTTTTTCCTAGCTTCTACAACCTGGTCTGATGCTGATAGTCTATTGTTTACCACAACACCTAAATCTCTTTCCTTTTCAATCTGCTCCATTTTCTGCCCACCCATTGCATACCTATGTTTACTGCTAACCTGTCCAGTGTGCATAATCTTACATTTACTCAAATTTAATTTCATCTGCCATGCTTCAGACCACTCAACTAGCTTGTCCAGATCTGATTGAAAAACATCCTGATCATGTTTCCTCTAACAATCCTGACAACTTTTAGATTGTCTGCAAATTTCAAGACTTTGTCTATACGGTTCTCAATTGCATTCACAAATATTATAAATAGCAATGGGCCCAGGACTGACCCCTTTAGAACCCCACTGAGAACCTCCTTCCATTGTGATTTGCACCCATTCAATATAACCCTTTGCTGGCCTCCTGAAAGCCATGTTTCTATCCAATCCAGAATCTTGCCCCTGATTGCATGAATGTTAAGTTGCAACCCCAGTCTTGTATGGGGGACTTTGTCAAATGCTTTACTAAAATCAGGAAAAGCTCAATCTAGCTGTTTACCCTGATCAAAGCTATCTGTTGCAACATCCAAAAACTCCAGAAGATTAGTTAAACAAGAACGGCCCTTCCTAAAGCCATGCTGTGTATCCTTGATGAGTTCATTTTGCTCCAAGAATTCAACAATCTTATCTTTGATGATTGATTCAAGCACCTTGCACACTAATGAGGTCAGACTAACTGGTCTATAGTTTTCCGCTTTACTTCTATCTCCCTTTTTATGAATAGGAACAACATTTGCTCTTTTCCAATCAAGTGGAATTTTAGTATCTGCGAGTGATTTAGAGTCGGTACTCAGCAAGTACTCAGAAACAAATTCAGTAAATTAGCCTCCCTACACATTGTCATTTACCATGAAGGTATGCAATATGTTTCCTGCACTCTATCTTTTGTGAATATGTGCCAAACTTTCATGAACAATCAACAAACATTTGAAAAAGTGCATTGAAATCTGCAGTTTAAGCTTGGCCCTGGACAGCAACCTATTTAGTGTATGTGATTTGTTGAGAAACAAGAGGTATTCAACGTTTAACAGATTGATACAAAAGCGCCAGATATGTTGCATTTTGCTAGTGGAGGGAGAGCACTGATCATGAACTCTGAAAGAAGTATATGTACTTGCTTTTTAATTTGTCCTAACTTCCAACTTTGAATTAGGGAATAATATTGTATTTCATTCTTAAATTTAGATCAATCATTGTTATACCATAACAGAAGCCCAAGAAATTGTTACTAAAAAATCAAAAGGTGAATATTTCCCTTTGACGCTGAAGTTGGCCATAAACGAGCCAGCACAAAGAAAATGTATGGTGAATTTCAACTCCATCGGGCAACGATACAAAAAGGGTGTGCATGTGCGCACATGAAGAAACACCCCACCCCTGAATTGTGGGAAAGTGGCGGCTGAGAGGTCCCTAACCATGCACAAAATTTGAACACAATCGGCTCAGCCGTTCCTGATATATATAATAAGGGTGTGCACGTGCGCACGTACAGAGGCACCCCACCCCTGACTTGTGGGAAAGTGGCGGCTGAGAGGTCCCTAACCACACACCAAATTTGAACACAATTGGCTCAGCCGTTCCTGAGATATAGAATAGGGGTGTGCCCTTGCGCATGTGCAGAGGCATCCCGCCAATAACTTGTGGGAAAGTGGCGGCTGAGGGGTCCCTAACCACACACCAAATTTTAACACAATCGGCTCAGCCGTTGCGGAGTTATTGCGAGGAAACACCTTCCAACACCCCTCACGCGGCACGCGCCACGCGCAGTGGTAGTCACCCACGTGAGTCGGCACTGGTCTCAAACAGGGTAGGTGGGATGGGGCTGCTCAGAAAAGAAGCCCGCTTGTCAATCGGACGTGCGGTTGCAGAGATATTAGCTTGTCAAAAGCGTCGCCACGGGCCGGGTCGGGTCGCTCATATTCAGATGTTTCCCATATACCACGGAAAGACGAGCGACCGCTTCGCGCTCGCCCGTAATAACTTCAGACTTGGTACTGTAATCCTAGACTTTTCATGTTATTGTTGGTGTTCAACTCACCTGTTCAACTCACCTGCTGGGGTTCCCTGTCTCACTTGGAAATACATGGGCTATGGGTATCGGAGGGGAGGAGAAGGAACCTGTGTACGCAAGGCTCACTGATCCGCGTTAGTCCCTATCTTGCAACGCATCACATATTTGACCTAGACCTTGATGTGACTATTGTTTTGTCTTATTTCAAAACAGACATTCCAAAACAGTAGGCACACTCCCTTTAGTAATGTTCAATGGTGTTTAGTTGAATGATGATGCCCACAGCCCAGGGTAGTGGGTAGCGGTAATCCTGGGTAGCGACGCAGGCGCACTGCCTGTGACACACAGTGTGGTCCAAGGATCACTTTTAGGCCCAAAACTGTTTTTGATTTTTACTAACAACTTAGCACTACATTTGCCCTACGGAGTACGGCAAGCAGGTCACTTACGCTGACGACGTTCAATTCTTAGATTCCGATTTGGATGAGAATTTGGGTTCTCTAAAACGGCGTGTCGAAAGCACTCTTGAAGTGGCTCTCAATTGGTTTATGCAGAACCGACTTAAGATTAACCCGAACAAAACTGAGCTTTTGGTTCTCAAATCGCAAAAGAAAAGATGTGACCCCAATCTGACAGTCAAATTCGGCAACAGCGAAATCAACCCCACTCCATACGCAAAAAAAACTTGGGGTGTACGGCGACGCCGCGCTGACATGGGGAAAAACAGGTGTCACAGGCGACCCGTCGCTGTTACCATGTTCTCGTTGGGCTGTCCAAGTTGAGATACAAGCTACTATTTGCGACCAAAAAGTTACTGATTCAGACACTCGTGTTCCCTCATTAATTGCTGTTCCACTGTATGGGGAGGATGCTCTACCACCCAAAAGCTTCGTGTACAGAGAGCCATCAACTTTGAAGCACGTATCATCACTGGACTGGCCCGACGGGAGCATATCACTCTTGGATATCCGGCATATCCTCGCTGGAGGCTCTGGGATGGGAGAGATTCGATGGCATGTTGGAGGAGCGTGATGTGGCCATGGTTCGGAAACTGATCTCGCCTGACGCGCCGCCGGCGCTGGCTCATCTCGTCCAGCTTCGCTCGGATGTTACTATAAGGCGTACTCGTGGCAACTGTGGAGATCAGTTAGAGCTGCCAAAAATTAGAACGGAACGCGCCAGACGCAGTTTTCCGTTTAGGGCTGTCTCCTCATGGAACAGCAAAGACCGCGCAAAGGATGACAGGAGAAGTTGAAAGTGACCATCTGCGATGTTTTTGTACTGCTTAGTGTCTATTCTAGTATTTTAATCGCTTTTATTGTATACCTTTAATGATAGCACTTCACATCCTGTATTTAGTTAGGTATGTTACTGCCTGTATATGACGAGAGGGCTGAAAAGCCATCATTTATGGAGACCTCAATACACTTGACTTGACTTGACAGCCAGTTGCATAGCCAGGATTCACTCCAGGGGGTGCAATTTTTGTTTAGGGGGGGGGGGCATAAGGTACCTCTACCAACAAAAAAAAAACTCGCCGGATTTTGCCCACTATATCCTTAGAGGGGCATATTTTCAACAGTTTTTCATTTAAGAAAATCGCAAAATCATTAATTTTTTAGACCAAAAGGGGCATGTATGGACCTTCAGGGGGGGGGGGGGGATTGCCCTGTTTGCCTCCCTACCCCCTCCCCCTTGTCTACGCCCCTGGAGAAGGCCCATGTCAGGTCTGAGAGGGCCCATTCCAGGCCTGAGAGGGCCCTCGAAAAGGTTCTTGCTCCTTATAATAGGGCTCTCTGACAGACTGGCAGGGCCCTTGTATTGTGTGAGAGGGCTTTGGATCCACTTCTCTCATGGTATTTTACAACATAAAATGACGGCCGCCAAGCCGTGTGGTTGCAGCCGGGCATAGGGGCCCGGAAAAATCTCCTCGGTGCAGGAGCACCATTTGCACCCCCTGGCTACGCCTCTGCCCACATCTCCTGGGTGGGAACCAAATATTGACCTGTAATACAGTCTATGAGAACTTATCATGACAATTTTTGCCTTCAGACTTGGTAACAATGGCCATGAATGGGGCCAAGGGGCCAATAGAATAGCCACAGAGAAGCAAAAGCTGATCCAAGAGAAATGCTTGGCTATACTCACTAATATGCTAAAGGATGATGACAACAAGTACTGTGTTGACTGTGATGCAAAGGGTAAGTAATACAGTTTGAGGCATATCAAACTGATGGACTCTGTGATGTTGGTTAATAGTAGGTGTGGGTAAACAAACATTTATAATTGTGTGTGGACACTGTCTGATTTTTATGATTCTGCACACTTGCATGTTCTAATTTGTAATAGTCTGGG
>JAXIVJ010003932.1:0-52500 GCA_036785665.1 Chirona hameri | reverse complement strand
AGAGAACTGAGTATGAACAATACCCAAACCAAATTTCAAAGCAATATCTCTATTTTTGACGGTGATGGCTCCAAGTGTAAGAAACTCATGTCATTTTGTTAAAATAACTTTTTTGACTTTTTTGACATGATACTAACAAATAATTACCTTTTCTGTATTTCTGAGACAAAACTGGTCTAGGAACATGCCTTTTTATTTACATTTATCAATTTCTCATTTTGAGGTTTTCTGACTAGCAACCGCTGTTCTGGACGTGGTCGAGCCGAGGTCATTCACTTGACCTGGAAGGTCACCCGTTGACCTGAAACCTAAAAATCGCATACTGTTAGATTCTTCTCATGACAGGCAACATGCTGGTTCTTGCCGCATTGCTCTAAGTTGCTTGGTTCGGAAGTTAACAGGGGGCTGTCAACCCCCCCCCCCCCCCCCGTAGGGCGAAGGTGAAAAGCTCCCGTGGGGCGAGGGTTATCCAACAGAATTTTACCAAATACTTCCTGATAAATTTAGACACGAGAGAAAGTACGGTAAAGATGTTTAACACCGATTTAACATTGAATTGAATTTAACATTTCGTTTAACATTTCATTTTGCCCGTCTTATAATATGTTAATCGCGATCGATCTTTTATTGTGCGATAGTTACCAATACGCTCACTTCCTGGTAAATACTGCTCCGTTCGCCGACTGTTGTGGCGCTGCCCTGTGGCGGATGTGATGACCACATACCGTCGGTTATTGTCCGTGTGTGCGGAACATTAGCCGTGGTCGGTTTACCCTCAGTCTCGCGTATCAGTTTACTCAGCTGGCGCGGTCCACCCACCAGACCAGACCAGACCAGACCGGCTGCGACTCGCACCGGGTCAGTGGGACCGGACCGGACCGGACCGGACCGGACCGGACCGGACGGGGGCGGTCCACCTGCCCGCCGCCCGGGTACCGGGGCTGCTCAATGGCAGGGCGCCGCCCGCCAGCTGTGCAGCTGTTGTCTGTCCCGTGACCCCGCTGTGCTGACATCTGGTGGCCGTTTCAGACACTCCGGCGGCCAGCTCTGCCGCCGATCCGTTCGGCGACTTCCTGGCGGCTGCTCCCGTCTCCGAGGCTGCCGCAGTGAGTGGCCCGTCACAGGCGGGGTTCCTCCCCTAGAATAGGCAGCTTGTTTATGTTAATGTAGTGCACACCTGTGCTAACGACACAGATGCATTCATTCATTTGGATTCCCAGTTTGGCTCACCAGTAGCAAAAACTGTCTGATTGTATATACAGTTTGATGTAAAGACGGTAAAGGGACAATGTTTTTGCGACGATGGACCATCAGTTTAAACGTTGTGCCGTGGACTCGTAACTGAACCCTTCCTTGGATGTGTATGGTACATATTAAAGGGGGAGTGAAAAATCACTTTTTTGGAAAGTGCAATGTACAACAGCTGGAAAAGTGGCCTTATACATTTGGAAGACCACATGTAAAATCTCATTCCGATCTGTGACCGCTTTAGATAAGCGCATCGTGCTGGAGTGAACTCATGTCGGTTGCTCCCGGCGTTGCAGTCTCTACGGCGCCGCGCCTTATGTAAGTCGGTGGCGGCAGGCCGCTAACACCACGCGGCTCGCTGCGTCGGCGGCCGGACGGCCGGACGCGCGGTGCGCAAGCTATGACGATTATTCTAGGTGGTTTCATGGCAATGGTGGCCGTGACTGGACCCACAGATCCGGACCCGTTAAAATATAGACCAAGTCTATGTTACAATATAGGCAAAGGCTGTGGCCAATGTTAGAATTTCATTCATCATTTTGGAAAATAGGAGTGACTTCGCCGGGTCTCACGTTTCGGGTTTGTCCGAGTCCGGTCTACATCCAGGTATTTCGCATTGATATTACCTGCCATACAAATTACACGTCCAATTGACAGTTGTCATGTAATTCCAAATTCATCTTATTCGAACTGATCTGAACTTTGTTTTTGTAACAATACAAGTTTAAATCAGGCTGGTTCATATTTTGCGTTTGTGTGAAAAGTCCCGGAGGGAGAAACGAACCTGGTTCCCAGTATGAACGACGTTGACGGTTGGCATGGTCGTCAGTCTGTGCTCACAAAGACAAATAAAATGACATGGAGACCAATCATATACATATAATCGTATTTACACGACATGATAGGGAGCGTTAAAGGAAATAGTTCACCTTCAACATGGGTTTTTAATTACTGATATAGCAGTTTTGTAGCCTTTGTTGGGAAACCCCTATCTTCAAGTTGTCTTGAATGAAAAGATTCCAGCCGAATATATTTGATTTTTGGCGAAGGAATGCGGTGCTGACGAAAGAATGCGGTGTTGTCGGTAGCCCGGGAGAGGCTATACCATCAGCCAATCGGCTTGCAGCTGGTGCTAGCAGGCGAACCGCCGGCCGCTGGTTGGCACTTCTCTAATGCGAGTCTATCCTTACGCGACTACTTTCGAATCTGATTGGCTGAGCCATTTTTTTTTTCATTCGCGTGACGTCAGGACTGACTCAGAGAGTATGTATATAGTTTTGATAAGATGAATAATTGTCGACCTTCTGTCCTGAATCGGCGTGATGTATGGCCATTTTTGACAATATAAAAATATATTGTATTTCAAAATATAATCGAATCGCGTTTGGAAAAAATGTGCCAAGGTGAACTATTTCCTTCTTCTTCACAGTACATATTATACCTACGCTCCAAAACAGCAGCGACAACAATCGAAGGTCGCAGTCGTGGTTGCTGTCTGAAATATTTACGGCACTTCGAACGTACTAGGTACTTCCAGCGCAAACTGCACTCAGTGCGGGTAAGCTCCACGACCCGACACACTTAGTAGTCATAGATGAAAGTAGACTCAGAGGTCGAAGTCTGCCTTGATAACAAACGTTTTCCTCGCAGCCCTCGCCACCTGCCGTGACGCGATCAGAGCGTGTCGCCTCTCCTGATCATACACTGATCGTGACGCATCACGCATCAGACACAAGTTTGACGCGCCTCTCGACACGTTGTGAGTGACACGGGAACTTAGGCAGGTCCAGTGGCCGGTCACGTGCACCTTCAATGTCAGAGTCGGGCATGTCTCGTGTCACGGGCGGTTCCGTGATCGGACCCTCCCAGTTTATCATATCAGGGTAGGCGTCGGCTTCCCAGTTCAGCTGTGGAACCCTGAACCTCCTCAGTGGATGATGGGGTTGTCTCCTAGCCGCCAGAATCGCATCGACCACCCTGCACAATTATTGTGCAGGGGTGACTAAGGAGGTCGTATAGATAAACGCCTACTTTGCGCACTCGTGCTGGTGAACGTGCTGGTGGCGTGGTGACGGGGAGGTTCGGGGGAGGGCGATCGATGCGATTCTGGCGGCTAGGAGACAACCCCATCATCCACTGAGGAGGTTCAGGGTTCCACAGCTGAACTGGGAAGTCGACGCCTACCCTGGTATGATAAACTGGGAGGGTCCGATCACGGAACCGCCCGTGACACGAGACATGCCCGACTCTGACATTGAAGGTGCACGTGACCGGCCACTGAACATGCCTAAGTTCCCGTGTCACTCACAAAGTGTCGAGAGGCGCGTCAAACTTGTGTCTGATGCGTGATCCGTCACGATCAGTGTATGATCAGGAGAGGCGACACGCTCTGATCGCGTCACGGCAGGCGGCGAGGGCTGCGAGGAAAACGTTTGTTATCAAGGCAGACTTCGACCTCTGAGTCTACTTTCATCTATGACTACTAAGTGTGTCGGGTCGTGGAGCTTCTAACCCGCACTGAGTGCAGTCTGCGCTGGAAGTGCCTAGTACGTTCGAAGTGCCGTAAATATTTCAGACAGCAACCATGACTGCGACCTTCGATTGTTGTCGCTGCTGTTTTGGAGCGTAAGTACTGTGAAGAAGATCATGGTTAACGCTCCCTATCCTGTCGTATACGTACGAGTATATGTATATGATTGTCCCCATGTCATTTGCTTTCTTTGTGAGCACAGACGACCATGTTAACCGTCAAATTCGTTAATACTGAGAACCAGGCTCGTTCCTCCCAGTTGGGCTTTTCACACAAATGCAAAATATGAACCAGCCTGATTTCAACTTGTATTGTTACGAGAATAGCGTTCAGATCAGTTCGCATAAAATAAAATTTGAATTACATGCCAACTGTCAAGTGGAAGTGTAATTTGGATGAAATGGCAGGTAATATCAATGCGAAATACCTGGATGTAGACCGGACTCGGACAAACCCAAAACGTGAGACCCGGCGAAGTCACTCCAATTTTCCAAAATTATGAATGAAATTCTAACATTGGACACAGCCACCAGACTTGGCCTATATTTCAACGGGTCCGGATACGGGATCTGTGGGTCCGGTCACGGTCACCATTGCCATGAAACCACCTAGAATAATCGTCATAGCTTGCGCACCGCGCGCCCGGCCGTCCGGCCGCCGACGCAGCGAGCCGCGTGGTGTTAGCGGCCTGCCGCCACCGACTTACATAAGGCGCGGCGCCGTAGAGACTGCAACGCCGGGAGCAACCGACATGAGTTCACTCCAGCACGATGCGCTTATCTAAAGCGGTCACAGATCGGAATGAGATTTTACATGTGGTCTTCCAAATGTATAAGGCCACTTTTCCAGCTGTTTTACATTGCACTTTCCAAAAAAGTGATTTTTCACTCCACCTTAAATTATACATCTAGAAACAGGTGTTACTTCTGACACAGGTGTTATTTCTTGGTCTTGACCTTCATATCCATGCATTTTGGCCAGCCCAGGTTACCATACTATGTCACGTTAGCTGCGTATGCTACCGCTGTTTTGACATCTCTTACTGGATCCCATCGCGTTACTTATGGCCATCACGAAGTCCCCTTGGTGACGGTGCCTTCACGGCGCCTCTGCCGGCCTGTGGTCCTCCCTGAGTGTCGCCGCTCCCGTGCTGACACCCCACCCGTTGCGTTCCAGACTGCGGCGGCGGCGGCTCCGGTGCCGGCCAACTCCTCCGGCGGCACCCAGCTGGCGAGTGTCGAGGCCAACTTCTTCAGCCAGCCGGCGCCGGCGGCGTCCTCGGCTGCGGCCAGCGTGCTCTCGCGCGACTCGATCCTTGCGCTGTACGGTCAGGCCGGCGGCGGCGGCGGCGCCACCACAGGTACTGTGTCGATATCGTCTTCACTCAACTCAACGCCGGGGGAAGAGTAGCATGGCGAAGGGGATTTCACCCCAAACCACCATCACCGCAACACTACCGAGCTAATCGGAAGTTTGAACTAGCGTGCTGTTGTAATTAGAGTGCGTATACCAGTACCACGTTTGCGTTTACATAATACGAAAACTATTTGTGATGAACGGTCCGTTGAGTACCTCACTACTATCCGTTCCAGCATCTGTCCTACAAGCGCTGTGGGCTTATCTGATTTCCACTATCGAGTGCTTAAAGGGACTATCACACCTTAACATTATATTTGAGTTGAGATAGCCATTATTATGGATAGGCATTGACATTAAGTATGGTAGCAGTTAAAACAATCACAATGATCTAATACAAAATATATTAGAGTTTGATTTTGACATCTGTAAAAAATAAGGCCCATGTGTATTTGAATAGGGCATCTAAACCGACAGCGTCGTCGCTTTACCCAACTGGTAATGATAGTCGACTTGTTTTAAGGTCAGCCTTGGAATATTTTCGTCTTTCATTTCTCGATCCCCGGGTGGTTCGCAATCTAGGCCAATCTAGACACCGGGTGGTTCGCTTTTTCTGCGCAATAGATGTCGACAAAAAATTGTGCCATATATTTGGCAGCACAAAGGATTTCCCTGTTATTAAAAAAAAATCATATGACGTCACCAACACAACTTTTCGCTTAAAACTAAAAGTTGAATATCTTCCAAGATAAGCATTTTTTTTTCTTCAGAAAAAAATGCACGAACATGTTCAGCTGACCTCGCCTGACATGTAGACATACAATTAAGTGTGATTCGACAACTTTCACAAAGGTGGGACAGTCCCTTTAACCCTATTATTTGTAACAGGGGAGGGCGGATTCCGCCCCCCCCCCCCCTCCCCGTTTTTCGCAGATATCTCCAGAACAAATTTTGAGTTCTTACCCTGAACAGAGGCGGTTCCAGGGCACGTTTTTGGGAGGGTTCTGCGGCGACATTTGGCGATAATACGGAAATGCGATCTTCACGGTTTCTTCCTAACTGCCTCAAGTATGAAGGAGTTACATCGGTTTACGGTGATTGAAACAAGTGCAAATTAGTTGGTGTTAATGAAATATCATACAAAATGCATGGCAGAGGCGGTTGCAGGGGCTTGAAAAGGAGAGGTTTCTAGGAAGTATGCAATGCTTGGCGGGAAGCCAATAGAGCGATGTAAGGGGCATTTATTACGAGCGAGCGCGAAGCTTTCGCTCGTCTTTCCGTGGTATATGGGAAAAATCTGAATATGAGCGGCCCGGTCCAGCCCGACCCGTGGCGACGCTTTTGAGAAGCTCATATTTCTGCAACCACACGTCCGATTGACAAGCTGACTTCTTTGCTGAGCAGCCCCATCCAACCTACCCTGTTTGAGACTGGTGCCGACTCATGTGGGTGACTACCACTGCGCGTGGCGCGTGCCGCGTGAGGAGTGTTGAAAAGTGTTTTCTTGCAACAACTCTGCAACGGCTGAGCCGATTGTGTGCAAATTTGGTGTGGTCAGGGACCCCTCAGGCACCAATTGTCCACAAGTCAGGGATGGGGTGCCTCTGCACGTGCGCACGCACACACCCCTATTTTATATCTCAGGAACGGCTGAACCGATTGCGTTCTAATTTGGTGTGTGGTTAGGGACCTCTCAGCCGTTGCTTTTCCACAAGTCAGGGGTGGAGTGCCTCTGCACGTGCGCACATGCACACCCCTCTTCTGTATCTCAGCAACGGCTGAGCCGATTGTGCTCAAATTTGGTGTGTGGTTAGGGACCTCTTAGTCGCCACTTTCCCACAAGTCAGGGATGGAGTGCCTTTGCACGTGCGCACGTGCACACCCCTATTCTATATCTCAGGAACGGCTGAGCCGATTGTGTTCAAATGGGCCCAACTGGGCTTCAAGAGGGCCCACAGTCGGCCCCCGGGGCCCTTGGTCGGACTGATATGGCCCTCGGTCGGTCTGAGGGGGCCCTTGGTTGGCTTGAAGGGGCACTCGGCTAGCTTAACCCGCGCACTGCAGGGGGTTTGCGCCGAACACGAACTGCAGGGGGTTGATTTCCGCCGCCCCCGTGAGATCTCGAAAACTACGCAACGTAGCGACAAGCGGAAAACAGTGCTTGATAGCTTGATACAAGTTCTATCTAAAGTATTTCAGTATTTTTAGGTCAGGTCACAATTGAGGTCACCGGAGGTCATCAAAGGTCAAATTTTCCCGTTTTCTTCTGTTTTAGGACTTCGCTCCAGAAATTCCCATGTATCTCGGAAACTATGCTAGGTAGAAACAAACGGAAAACAGCGATCGCCAGCCATTGAAATTTGCAATTGACAAGGTGTCCTCAAATTTGATCTCAGGTCAATATTTGAGGCTCCAGAGGCCAAAAACGGAAAAAAATGCTGCTTTTTTGCCAAACAGTTTTTTTCTAATAACTTTTACCTAATAAAGATAACGAAAACTGTTTACGCCATTGTGTTTACCTCGTCAAGGCGCTTCAAATGATATACATGGTGGTTGAGTCAATTTCAAAGTTTGACTTCAGGTCACGTGACCTTGACCTGAGGTCAAGACCCGAGTAGGTAATGTTGCATATAGGGAGACGTGCCTCGACGAGACAAACACATTGCTGTCGGTTTTTCTATCTTCATTATGTCGCGAGTTATTGACAAAAAAAAGTGATTGTAACCTCGGATGGGTCACTGAACAAAACTTACACTTGGATCATCAAGAATATCCTATAATAGCATAATCCATAAGTAATTGGACTAATGTCATGCATATCCTTGAAATAGGAAGCATTTGAATATTTCCCCATTAACTTATTATGGGGAGGTCACGAAATTGACCTGACCTTAGGTCAGCGATATAAAATTCCGAGATACACGAATTGTAAGTACTTATGCCCTCATGACACCCTGTAAGTTTCAAACTGATCGGTGAGAAACTCTGGATTTGGCACAACTGCAAACGTTTTTGGAGGTGGGGTCACTTGACCTGGTCTGGTGACTTGACCTGAGATGACCCGAGGTTCTTTTTTAAAAAGTGTGCGCAATTGATGTCCTAACAGGTGTGCCAAAACTTGGCGGCGCTTTTTTTCGCTATCTGCGAAAAACCTGAGGGGGGGGGGGGGCTGAAATCACCCCTCCCCCTCCCTCCCCTCCTCCCTGCAGTGCGCGGGTTAAGGGACCATCGTTCTGCCTGAGGGGCTCTCGGTCGACCTTAGATGCCCCTCCTCCGGCCTGGGGGGGGGGGGGGGGCCTCAGTCAGTGAGAGGGGGCCAATAGACAGCCTGAGAAGCCCTCGGTCGGCATGAGACCCTCAGTCGGCTTGATGCCTGAGGGGCCCCCAGTCGGCTTGAGGGACCCTCTGTTAGCCTGTTAGCCAGGAGAGTCCAAGACCTCAGTCGGTCTAAGGAGGCCCTCAGTCTTTCTGGGAGGCCCTCAGTCAGCTTGAAAGGGTCCTCGGTGGGCCTGCGGGACCTTCGGGCTTCCTGAGATGGCTCTCGGCCGGCCTGAGGGGCCCTCGTTCGACCTGAGAGGCTTTCGATCGGTCTGAGGTGCCCTCGCTCAGCCTGAGATGTCCCTCGGTCGGCTTGTTGGGGCACTTGGTCAGCTTGGAGCCCTTGGTTGGCCTGAGCAGGTCCGGTCGGCCTGAGGGGTTCTCGGTCAGCTTGAGTACCCTTGTTTGGCCCGAGGGGCCTACGTCGGCTTGACGGAACCCTCGATCGGCTTGGCAGGGCCCTCGGTCGGCTTGAGAGTCCTCGGTCGACTTTAGGGGGCTCTCGGTCGGCTTGAGGGGCCCTTGGTCGGCCTTGGTCTGAGCACCCGAGCGTATTTCGGCCTGAGCGTCCCTGGTCTGGTCTGAAACGTATTTGTAAGACTTGATCGTGCCCAATGCCTGGCTGAGATGATCCTCTCAATCTGAATGGGCTCTATGTCGGCCTGGGCCCGGCCTTAATTCGATCAGAAAGGACCCTCAACGTCTTTGAGAGGACCATCGGTCGACCTGACAAGCTCGCCGCCGGTCTGATGCCCCCCCCCCCCATGCTGGTTCCTCCAAGGTCTTCTACTTTTGGGCAAAATGGGCAATTGCCCTCCCCAAACGAAAAATCAAATCGGTATGCAAATGTATGTTTTTGCCCCTCCCAATAATGACGACTTGAAGATCTCTTTACTTTCTCCTGCTCAACAACTTCTCGCTGACGCCCCCCCCCCCCCCCACCACCACCCCTACCACCACCACACACACACACCTGGTCAACAACTCTTCCCTGACCCCCCCCCCCCCCCCGCGCTCAACAACGCTAGATTCGCCACTACCCCGGGGACCCTTGTACTGCGGGGCCCTGTCGCTGGTGGCCCCCTCCAGACTGGACCCCCCCCCCCGCAGACTCAAAAAGATATCTCCAGCCCTGCTCGCCTAAAGCAAAGTAAGCATCCAATGACCCAATCAGGATCACCTGCTTTGAGGTCATTGAACTGCCCATGATCACATCCAAGAGACCATATGGGCGCCATATATCTATATTGTTGCGGCGCCCCTAACCCGCGACTTACTGGGGGGGGGGGGGCTATTTCCCCCCCCCCGTTATTTTGCAATAACTCCTAAATCAACACGATTATAGTCACTAAACTTGCAGTACCTTATCTAACCTCAATTCTACACATGTTGGCCAAAGGAAAAAGATGAGGTTGTGATTGGTCAACCGGGAATGACGTCAGAGTGACGTCATGTTCTTCGGTTTTTGTTGCAAAATAATGATTTTCGGAAAACCCTGTCAAAGGTAAGATGTTTGAGATAAACTCAATTGTCTTAAATAAAATTACTGACAATAGACCGGGCTATCAAACTGCTATCTCGGAGTTTTTAGTTTTGTTTTATTCAAAATTTTGAGAAATCCAAATAATTTTTTTTAAACAAAATTTTCCAGAAAAAATCAGAATTATCCAAAAACCGGAATATATGTGATCGAGACGTATGCGGTGAATATGTGTACCAAATTTAAAGTTGATATCTTCAAAAATGAGAGTTATGCCCTTTAAATGCCAAAAATCGACCACTTTTCAAAGCATAAAAAATGCATTTCCATTTTTGCTTTTTACTTCTATTTAAATGTAACAAACAATGTTCTAATGTCATTTTTCGCGTTCTAGACGAAAAACAAACCCTTAAACATGTGTAACAACGCCTAATGACTTAAACTGCAGTTTGACCTCGTGACCTCGGATGACCTTGACCTGACCAAAGGTCATAAACAGCTTAGAAAGGTACTCAGAAGTGTCAGACACACGAATCATACCGATTTATCGACAGCTTATGCGTTTAATATCGCAATTTTGCGCGACAATTCCATCCATCGAGACCTTTTGACACGGTCAAACATTTTGTATTTGACCTGACCTGTGACGTCATCGGTGACCCCGAGGAAAACAATATTATGTTTCCCTCGATAAATTTCCCAAGGCTATCAAATGCCGTTTGAATTGTTACAATCGGTCCAGTAGTTCCGGAGATCCGAGGGGGGGGGGGGGAAATACCCCCCCCCCCCCCCCCCCCCCTCCCCCAAGTCGCGTTATGGAATATACCCCAGTAACTCGCGGGTTAAGCCCCAATCATCATCATCCAAGAGACCATGACGAGATTTGATCATAGGCAGTTACAGATGAATACGTGTCGCTATGGAATGTCTTTCAGTTGCATGATAAATATGTTTCTTCGCTTTGATTCGCGCGTGTCGATTGCACTCTGATTTCTCTGCTGGTATTTGACAGTAAATGACCCCGAGTTGTCTGCCATTTCTCCCGGCAGGCGGTGGTGTGGGCATGCCCGGGTTCCCCAGTGTGCCGGCCGCCAGCGGCCCGGTGGGCGGCTTCCCCAGTATGCCGGCAGCCAGTACTGTAGGCGGCTTCCCCAGTATGCCTGCGGCGAGTACTGGGGGCGGCTTCCCTAGCATGCCAGTGGTCAGCACTGGGGGCGGCTTCCCGCCGCCTCAGCAGCAGCCGGCCAGCTTCCCGGCAGCCCAGGGCTTCAGCATGGGCTACCCGGCGGTTCAGCAGCAGCAGCAGTTCGCAGGCCTGCTGCAGCAGCAGCAGCAGTTCCCGCAGCAGGTCGGCGCATTCCAGTCTGCACCCTACCAGGTGATTCGCCGAACAGATGATACTTGTTGTCTGGTGCTGGTAAACAGTTCAGCCGTGGACCGCTTGACGCTTTATTTGGAACTCGTTTATCAACCGTGTGCTTTCTTAACCATTAACTCGTTTCTTAGTCTCATCCTGATCCTGTGGCACTAGTTTTTGTTTGTGTGTGTGTGCGTGCGCGTGCGCGTGCGCGTGCGCGTGCGCGTGCGCGTGCGCGTGCGCGTGCGCGTGCGCGTGCGCGTGTGTGTGCTGTGACAGGCCTTTAGGGACCCGTTTTATTTTGATAAGTTTGAACTTCAATCAATATTTTATTTAAACAAAATCGATTTGTCTTTGGTCATTTATCGCTTTCCTGGAAAAGATTATTCGACAAATGGTATTTTCCTCTTTGTTTGCCGCCCTGCAACGGTACCCAATGTTGCCTGATCACATGTTTGCCAGTTCCTGTCCTGATCAGGACTGGGCTCAACTGTCCATTCATATTTTTACGTCATTGAGAGGTTTATAAAGCATGAAATCTACCAGACTCACCAACTTTCAAAATCCCAGTTAAGTTATGTAGACCATATCCAGGACAACATTCCGTTAATATTGTTATGCCACTTGCGATAACACTTGCGTCTCCCTGCCGCCCCGCAGCAGCAGCAGCAGCAGCAGCAGCCGTATATGGCTGGAGCGGCGTTCGGCCAGGGTTTCCCTGGAGCCCAGCCGACCAGCGCAGCCCCCCAGCAGGGCTTCCCACCGCAGGTCAGTCAGCTCCCCCCCCCCGTCTGTCTCTGTCTGTCTGTGTCTGTCTCTGTCTCTGTCTCTGTCTCTGTCTCTGTCTCTGTCTCTGTCTCTGTCTCTGTCTCTGTCTCTGTCTGTATGTATGTCTCTGTCTGTCTCTGTCTGTCTCTGTCTGTCTCTGTCTGTCTCTGTCTGTCTCTGTCTGTCTCTGTCTGTCTCTGTCTGTCTCTGTCTGTCTCTGTCTGTCTCTGTCTGTCTCTGTCTGTCTCTGTCTGTCTCTGTCTGTCTCTGACTGTCTCTGACTGTCTCTGTCTGTCTCTGTCTGTCTCTGTCTGTCTCTGTCTGTCTCTGTCTGTCTCTGTCTGTCTCTGTCTGTCTCTGTCTGTCTCTGTCTGTCTCTGTCTGTCTCGGTCTGTCTCGGTCTGTCTCGGTCTGTCTCGGTCTGTCTCGGTCTGTCTCGGTCTGTCTCGGTCTGTCTCGGTCTGTCTCGGTCTGTCTCGGTCTGTCTCGGTCTGTCTCGGTCTGTCTCGGTCTGTCTCGGTCTGTCTCGGTCTGTCTCGGTCTGTCTCGGTCTGTCTCGGTCTGTCTCGGTCTGTCTCGGTCTGTCTCGGTCTGTCTCGGTCTGTCTCGGTCTGTCTCGGTCTGTCTCGGTCTGTCTCGGTCTGTCTCGGTCTGTCTCGGTCTGTCTCGGTCTGTCTCGGTCTGTCTCGGTCTGTCTCGGTCTGTCTCGGTCTGTCTCGGTCTGTCTCGGTCTGTCTCGGTCTGTCTCGGTCTGTCTCGGTCTGTCTCGGTCTGTCTCGGTCTGTCTCGGTCTGTCTCGGTCTGTCTCGGTCTGTCTCGGTCTGTCTCGGTCTGTCTCGGTCTGTCTCGGTCTGTCTCGGTCTGTCTCGGTCTGTCTCGGTCTGTCTCGGTCTGTCTCGGTCTGTCTCGGTCTGTCTCGGTCTGTCTCGGTCTGTCTCGGTCTGTCTCGGTCTGTCTCGGTCTGTCTCGGTCTGTCTCGGTCTGTCTCGGTCTGTCTCTGTCTGTCTCTGTCTGTCTCTGTCTGTCTCTGTCTGTCTCTGTCTGTCTCTGTCTGTCTCTGTCTGTCTCTGTCTGTCTCTGTCTGTCTCTGTCTGTCTCTGTCTGTCTCTGTCTGTCTCTGTCTGTCTCTGTCTGTCTCTGTCTGTCTCTGTCTGTCTCTGTCTGTCTCTGTCTGTCTCTGTCTGTCTCTGTCTGTCTCTGTCTGTCTCTGTCTGTCTCTGTCTGTCTCTGTCTGTCTCTGTCTGTCTCTGTCTGTCTCTGTCTGTCTCTGTCTGTCTCTGTCTGTCTCTGTCTGTCTCTGTCTGTCTCTGTCTGTCTCTGTCTGTCTCTGTCTGTCTCTGTCTGTCTCTGTCTGTCTCTGTCTGTCTCTGTCTGTCTCTGTCT
Source organism: Chirona hameri (assembly GCA_036785665.1). Classification (NCBI taxonomy): domain Eukaryota; kingdom Metazoa; phylum Arthropoda; class Thecostraca; order Balanomorpha; family Balanidae; genus Chirona; species Chirona hameri. The sequence continues at coordinate 39,060 of JAXIVJ010003932.1, read as the reverse complement.
GTCTCTGTCTGTCTCTGTCTGTCTCTGTCTGTCTCTGTCTGTCTCTGTCTGTCTCTGTCTGTCTCTGTCTGTCTCTGTCTGTCTCTGTCTGTCTCTGTCTGTCTCTGTCTGTCTCTGTCTGTCTCTGTCTGTCTCTGTCTGTCTCTGTCTGTCTCTGTCTGTCTCTGTCTGTCTCTGTCTGTCTCTGTCTGTCTCTGTCTGTCTCTGTCTGTCTCTGTCTGTCTCTGTCTGTCTCTGTCTGTCTCTGTCTGTCTCTGTCTGTCTCTGTCTGTCTCTGTCTGTCTCTGTCTGTCTCTGTCTGTCTCTGTCTGTCTCTGTCTGTCTCTGTCTGTCTCTGTCTGTCTCTGTCTGTCTCTGTCTGTCTCTGTCTGTCTCTGTCTGTCTCTGTCTGTCTCTGTCTGTCTCTGTCTGTCTCTGTCTGTCTCTGTCTGTCTCTGTCTGTCTCTGTCTGTCTCTGTCTGTCTCTGTCTGTCTCTGTCTGTCTCTGTCTGTCTCTGTCTGTCTCTGTCTGTCTCTGTCTGTCTCTGTCTGTCTCTGTCTGTCTCTGTCTGTCTCTGTCTGTCTCTGTCTGTCTCTGTCTGTCTCTGTCTGTCTCTGTCTGTCTCTGTCTGTCTCTGTCTGTCTCTGTCTGTCTCTGTCTGTCTCTGTCTGTCTCTGTCTGTCTCTGTCTGTCTCTGTCTGTCTCTGTCTGTCTCTGTCTGTCTCTGTCTGTCTCTGTCTGTCTCTGTCTGTCTCTGTCTGTCTCTGTCTGTCTCTGTCTGTCTCTGTCTGTCTCTGTCTGTCTCTGTCTGTCTCTGTCTGTCTCTGTCTGTCTCTGTCTGTCTCTGTCTGTCTCTGTCTGTCTCTGTCTGTCTCTGTCTGTCTCTGTCTGTCTCTGTCTGTCTCTGTCTGTCTCTGTCTGTCTCTGTCTGTCTCTGTCTGTCTCTGTCTGTCTCTGTCTGTCTCTGTCTGTCTCTGTCTGTCTCTGTCTGTCTCTGTCTGTCTCTGTCTGTCTCTGTCTGTCTCTGTCTGTCTCTGTCTGTCTCTGTCTGTCTCTGTCTGTCTCTGTCTGTCTCTGTCTGTCTCTGTCTGTCTCTGTCTGTCTCTGTCTGTCTCTGTCTGTCTCTGTCTGTCTCTGTCTGTCTCTGTCTGTCTCTGTCTGTCTCTGTCTGTCTCTGTCTGTCTCTGTCTGTCTCTGTCTGTCTCTGTCTGTCTCTGTCTGTCTCTGTCTGTCTCTGTCTGTCTCTGTCTGTCTCTGTCTGTCTCTGTCTGTCTCTGTCTGTCTCTGTCTGTCTCTGTCTGTCTCTGTCTGTCTCTGTCTGTCTCTGTCTGTCTCTGTCTGTCTCTGTCTGTCTCTGTCTGTCTCTGTCTGTCTCTGTCTGTCTCTGTCTGTCTCTGTCTGTCTCTGTCTGTCTCTGTCTGTCTCTGTCTGTCTCTGTCTGTCTCTGTCTGTCTCTGTCTGTCTCTGTCTGTCTCTGTCTGTCTCTGTCTGTCTCTGTCTGTCTCTGTCTGTCTCTGTCTGTCTCTGTCTGTCTCTGTCTGTCTCTGTCTGTCTCTGTCTGTCTGGCTCGGTCTGGCTCGGTCTGGCTCGGTCTGGCTCGGTCTGGCTCGGTCTGGCTCGGTCTGGCTCGGTCTGGCTCGGCCTGGCTCGGCCTGGCTCGGGTCTGGCTCGGGTCTGGCTCGGGTCTGGCTCGGGTCTGGCTCGGGTCTGGCTCGGGTCTGGCTCGGGTCTGGCTCGGGTCTGGCTCGGTCTGGCTCGGTCTCTGTCTCTGTCTCTGTCTCTGTCTCTGTCTCTGTCTCTGTCTCTGTCTGTTAGCAATTAGCAGCGTCCGCAGCTCGGCCCTGTTCATGTATCTGATCATGAGCCAGATTTTACTGCTGACAGCTTCTTGACCAATCAGCGTGAGCCATTCTCGACGCTCATTGGTCGACGGCTGATGACGAGGAGGCGGATCAGAATAGCCGAACATAATTTGTTTAGTCATAAGTCAGTCAACGCTCAAGATATTGCTTTGACATTTGGTTTGGGCATCGTCCATACTTGGTTCTCCAATATATATTCTGGCCTTTTTTCATGATTTTATATTTTATATGAAGAAAAAAAGTGGAGAAAAAATCCACAAAATCAAAATTTACAAACATGTTCAAAAACAGGAATATATATTGGAGAACGAAGTATAGTTTAGTTAGACAATACCCAAACCGAATTTCAGAGCAATATCTTAGTTTTGCTGACTTATGGCTACTTAAGTATGATGGGTCTGGATTTTGTATTCAACGTTTCCAAATAGCACGCGCCACGTCCCCTCCTGCTACCAAAATGCTACAACCCCCCCCCCCCCCTGGATCCGCCAGTGTCAGCTAACCGAATGATGCGTCGTTTTTGCTCTGGCAGTTTCTAAATGCTAGTAGGGCGGGCCGCCGTTACTTGCTTAAAATTGTGAAGATGGTTGGTTCGCCATTTAGCAGTCCAGTATTGGACATTGACTTGCCTCATGGACGGTCTCGCATATATCCACCTACAATCTACCATGTTGAAGTACCATTACCAGGCTATCTTGCCGCTATTCACTGGAGACCCGTGCAGCACGTGTAGACGATAAGGGCCTGTTTGATCTCTCCGCAAGCATGTTATCGGCCGTGACGTCACGCCAGCTTATTACCGAGCGGGCGCGAAACGCCCGTGAGGTTTCTCGTCAACTTACTAGACAAATTTACATTTGACCCGGCCCGAACCGGCCGTACAGACACTTTTCGGAAGCTAATAACTTTGCAACCACTACTCCGATCGAGATCTGGGTTTCATCATTGGAAATTTTGCATGTATGTTAGGGCATGACTATTAGCTGCTTTAGACGTGCCGAGGCATAAACCCATATGCACGTGCGCGACTGTATTTCAGAGCTCGGAAACTACTAGACCTATCGAGGTGAAAATTTGCCTACATGCTTAGGAAGGGCTGTAGGTTTGCGCTTGGCTGAACTTTTGCGTCACTATGCACGTGCGGACCACTATTTGCTATCTCTGAAATTACCTGCCCGATTCAGCTGAGCATTCCTATGCATACTAGAGTATAACCACGGTAAAAACGTTTACTCATCATGGGGACACAGTCAATGCGCACGTGAGCTCCCATACCGTTTCATATTTCAAACCTGTTTTAACTTTACCAGAGCGCGCCCGCTCGGTCATCGCCCAAAAAGGCGTTTCACTGGTTCAGATAAGCCAGATTATTCGACGTATAAAGCCAGCTGGCTCGAATATCTACAGAAGTTGCGCATCACAGACAATCCCCTTATTTCAAATCACTACACCTTATCTCATTTCAATTACAATGCATTTGTTATCCATTTTGTGTAAACATTTGCACATTTCTGGTACTTTCGGCGCTTGCTTTGGCGATTTTGCGATTCTTTGGCACTTTCTTTTCTGCTGGTGACGAGAAATATTGGCAGCAACAAATGGCGCATCACGTCACACGTTTTACCTAAGACAGTTTCGTCGCGTGCCAATACTGAGCCCAGTATACAAACCTCAATGCTGGGCTGTGATTGGTGCTAACAAATCCCGTTTGGACATAACAAACGCGGAAAGTATAACCAGTAACCCCACTTCCCAACCTACCGGTCGCTGACGGCACTTATGTTTCCAGCTGCACCAACAGATGGCGGGCCTGGCAATGGGCCATCCTCCGATGGCGGCGCCGGCGGCCGCGCCGGCTGGCTTCCCGCCGATGGGCGCCGCAGCTCCAATGGGCGGTCAGCTTTGGCAGTAACAGGCCGGGCAGCTAGGACAACAACCGATCGCGCCACCGACCGGGCGGTGACGTCATATATTCCGAGTCTGGGGGACGGGTGGGGTGCGTGGCGTGTGACGCAGCTCGGCGGTATTCTATACGGGCAGGCGTGAGGCGACACTCTGACCTCAGGCCGAGCCAGCCGGCCGCCGGGGGCGTGCTTAGAAGAACGCGACCTCGCACGCGCGGTACTGTCCACCTCTCACCCAGCACCAATTCCCAGCGACGCTTTCAGTACAATCTGTCCCCGCTCCCCGAGCCGCCGATCCCGGCGGCGCCCCGGGGCCGGACGCGTCGCCGTGACGTCATTCAGTGTACTAGTGACGTCATTAAATGAGCTAGTGACGTCATTGCGAGGGAGTGGCGCCGTGGCGTATGGGTGTGTGTTGTTTGTTGGTGTCCGTGACTTGCCGGCCGAATCGTGTGGTGTCGGAAGGCTTTATCGTTATACGCGGCCGGTTGCCGGGAGGAGGGCCCGCGTCGACTCGCCGCTCTTTTATTGTGTCGTCCCGGGTGGCTTGGGTCGTGGGTGCGTGCGACGATATTTATTTCGAGGCGCTGGACACACCGGCAGGCCCGTACCGGGACCAGCCGTCACGCATGTATCCAATAAACTGGACAGATATGACAACCCATCGTGGACCCGAGAGGTGTCATTAACGGCCGAGTGGAGAACCATCTCTTATCTGGAGCCGGCGTACAATGAGAAGAATTCCGCAGTGGATATACGAAAACAGTTTGGGATTCGTTAAGATTTCGAGGGCACCCACTCTGTTGCCAAGAAAGAATCGCAAATCGCAATGACATCTCAAACCATTGTTTCCACACATCTGTCGACCACACAACAGCCGGTTGAACAAGCCGACAAGCCACTGCTCACAGTCAACAATTGCACGCCATGACAACAAAGCTTGGACGATTTATCAGACGACAAAACTGCGTTGCCATTGCATTAGCTTGCATCAGTACGAATCGATGACGCCGGCAGACCATTCAGGCGAACAGGACCGCCAACCACACAACCACAACCACAGACCTACTGGCTTTACCATACGCGATCCAACACGGAATCTTGTCAGTAGCCCTCAACTTGCGAGAACAGTGTCCTGTCACCCTCCTCGCGTCAGGTCCTGCCACCCTCCCCGCGTCGGGTCCTGCCATCCTCCCCGCGTCAGGTCCTGCCTCCCTCCTCGCGTCAGGTCCTGTCACCCTCCTCGCGTCAGGTCCTGTCACCCTCCCCGCGTCAGGTCCTGCCACCCTCCCTCGCGTCAGGTCCTGCCACCCTCCCCCGCGTCAGGTCCTGCCACCCTCCCCGCGTCAGGTCCTGCCTCCCTCCTCGCGTCAGGTCCTGTCACCCTCCTCGCGTCAGGTCCTGTCACCCTCCTCGCGTCAGGTCCTGCCACCCTCCCCGCGTCAGGTCCTGTCACCCTCCCCGCGTCAGGTCCTGCCACCCTCCCCCGCGTCAGGTCAGGCCTGGGAGGGACTGAAAACAGGCCATTCCCCAGGTAAACCGCCGACGCACATGCCAACCGACCGTGCAGTCCCCAACGTCACCGGCAAAATCAGCACATACACCTCACAGGCCAAATCAGCGCATATGCCTCACCGGCAAAATCAGCGCATACACCTCACAGGCCAAATCAGCGCATACACCTCACAGGCCAAATCAGCACATACACCACCTAACAGGCCAAATCAGTGCATACACCTCACAGGCCAAATCAGCGCATACACCTCACAGGCCAAATCAGCGCATACACCTCACAGGCCAAATCAGCGCATACACCACCTCACAGGCCAAATCAGTGCATACACCACCTCACAGGCCAAATCAGCGCATACACCACCTCACAGGCCAAATCAGTGCATACACCACCTCACAGGCCAAATCAGCGCATACACCTCACCGTCGAGAAAACCATCCTCCGAAGCAGACCTCCACAGCGCGTCTGGTGCCACTCAGATGCGTCGGCTGCGTTTGGTGGCGGGCGTGCCGGCGGGACTGGCCGCCTTTCCGGTACTGTCTCGCGCTGCCCGCTTCGGCGCACGCCGCACAGAGTCGCTGGCGTCGCTTCTCCGCTTCTCCCGGGTGGAGCTGCTGCCTGCGGACGGTAGATGGGACGGAATGACGGCCAGAAACCGAAACGGATCAACACGAGCATCAGACGAGCGTTTATAAGTTGAAGGCCGATCGTGGAATCATCGAGCGTGGAACGGGAAACGGAAAACGAACCGAGAGGAAAACAGGGCATTGGCGCTGAAGTTGCTAATAACACCGTCCATTTTGAAACAGCAGCTTCATAGGCGTAGGAACCGGGGACGGGTGTGTGTGTGGGGGGGGGGGGGGGGGGCAGGCCCCCTTTTTGGTCAAATGTTTTGCTAAAATATTTCATTTTGCTTGGTGTAGAAAATGTTTGATGGCAAAGGGTTCGCAAAGGCGAGAATGGCCCAAATCTGCAAAGAAATATTGCATAAGGGGGTTGGTTTTCTCAAGACGAGATCAAAGTTTGAATGGCCCCCCTTCACTAATGCCATGACGTTCCTACATCCCGCACAGCTTAGTTACAAACATCCCGCACAGCTTAGTTACAAACATCCCGCGCAGCTTAGTTACAAACATCCCGCGCAGCTTAGTTACAAACATCCCGCACAGCTTAGTTACAAACATCCCGCACAGCTTAGTTACAAACATCCCGCACAGCTTAGTTACAAACATCCCGCGCAGCTTAGTTACAAACATCCCGCGCAGCTTAGTTACAAACATCCCGCGCAGCTTAGTTACAAACATCCCGCACAGCTTAGTTACAAACATCCCGCACAGCTTAGTTACAAACATCCCGCACAGCTTAGTTACAAACATCCCGCGCAGCTTAGTTACAAACATCCCGCGCAGCTTAGTTACAAACATCCCGCACAGCTTAGTTACAAACATCCCGCACAGCTTAGTTACAAACATCCCGCGCAGCTTAGTTACAAACATCCCGCGCAGCTTAGTTACAAACATCCCGCACAGCTTAGTTACAAACATCCCGCGCAGCTTAGTTACAAACATCCCGCACAGCTTAGTTACAAACATCCCGCACAGCTTAGTTACAAACATCCCGCGCAGCTTAGTTACAAACATCCCGCGCAGCTTAGTTACAAACATCCCGCACAGCTTAGTTACAAACATCCCGCGCAGCTTAGTTACAAACATCCCGCGCAGCTTAGTTACAAACATCCCGCACAGCTTAGTTACAAACATCCCGCACAGCTTAGTTACAAACATCCCGCACAGCTTAGTTACAAACATCCCGCACAGCTTAGTTACAAACATCCCGCGCAGCTTAGTTACAAACATCCCGCACAGCTTAGTTACAAACATCCCGCACAGCTTAGTTACAAACATCCCGCACAGCTTAGTTACAAACATCCCGCACAGCTTAGTTACAAACATCCCGCGCAGCTTAGTTACAAACATCCCGCGCAGCTTAGTTACAAACATCCCGCACAGCTTAGTTACAAACATCCCGCACAGCTTAGTTACAAACATCCCGCGCAGCTTAGTTACAAACATCCCGCACAGCTTAGTTACAAACATCCCGCACAGCTTAGTTACAAACATCCCGCACAGCTTAGTTACAAACATCCCGCACAGCTTAGTTACAAACATCCCGCACAGCTTAGTTACAAACATCCCGCACAGCTTAGTTACAAACATCCCGCGCAGCTTAGTTACAAACATCCCGCACAGCTTAGTTACAAACATCCCGCGCAGCTTAGTTACAAACATCCCGCGCAGCTTAGTTACAAACATCCCGCGCAGCTTAGTTACAAACATCCCGCACAGCTTAGTTACAAACATCCCGCACAGCTTAGTTACAAACATCCCGCACAGCTTTGTTACAAACATCCCGCACAGCTTAGTTACAAACATCCCGCACAGCTTAGTTACGAACATCCCGCACAGCTTAGTTACGAACATCCCGCGCAGCTTAGTTACAAACATCCCGCGCAGCTTAGTTACAAACATCCCGCGCAGCTTAGTTACAAACATCCCGCACAGCTTAGTTACAAACATCCCGCACAGCTTAGTTACAAACATCCCGCACAGCTTAGTTACAAACATCCCGCACAGCTTAGTTACAAACATCCCGCACAGCTTAGTTACAAACATCCCGCGCAGCTTAGTTACAAACATCCCGCGCAGCTTAGTTACAAACATCCCGCGCAGCTTAGTTACAAACATCCCGCACAGCTTAGTTACAAACATCCCGCACAGCTTAGTTACAAACATCCCGCACAGCTTAGTTACAAACATCCCGCACAGCTTAGTTACAAACATCCCGCACAGCTTAGTTACAAACATCCCGCACAGCTTAGTTACAAACATCCCGCACAGCTTAGTTACAAACATCCCGCACAGCTTAGTTACGAACATCCCGCACAGCTTAGTTACAAACATCCCGCACAGCTTAGTTACAAACATCCCGCACAGCTTAGTTACAAACATCCCGCACAGCTTAGTTACAAACATCCCGCACAGCTTAGTTACAAACATCCCGCGCAGCTTAGTTACAAACATCCCGCGCAGCTTAGTTACAAACATCCCGCACAGCTTAGTTACAAACATCCCGCGCAGCTTAGTTACAAACATCCCGCGCAGCTTAGTTACAAACATCCCGCGCAGCTTAGTTACAAACATCCCGCGCAGCTTAGTTACAAACATCCCGCACAGCTTAGTTACAAACATCCCGCACAGCTTAGTTACAAACATCCCGCGCAGCTTAGTTACAAACATCCCGCACAGCTTAGTTACAAACATCCCGCACAGCTTAGTTACAAACATCCCGCACAGATTAGTTACAAACATCCCGCGCAGCTTAGTTACAAACATCCCGCACAGCTTAGTTACAAACATCCCGCACAGCTTAGTTACAAACATCCCGCACAGCTTAGTTACAAACATCCCGCGCAGCTTAGTTACAAACATCCCGCACAGCTTAGTTACAAACATCCAGCGCAGCTTAGTTACAAACATCCCGCACAGCTTAGTTACAAACATCCCGCACAGCTTAGTTACAAACATCCCGCACAGCTTAGTTACAAACATCCCGCGCAGCTTAGTTACAAACATCCCGCACAGCTTAGTTACAAACATCCCGCGCAGCTTAGTTACAAACATCCCGCACAGCTTAGTTACAAACATCCCGCACAGCTTAGTTACAAACATCCCGCGCAGCTTAGTTACAAACATCCCGCGCAGCTTAGTTACAAACATCCCGCACAGCTTAGTTACAAACATCCCGCACAGCTTAGTTACAAACATCCCGCACAGCTTAGTTACAAACATCCCGCGCAGCTTAGTTACAAACATCCCGCACAGCTTAGTTACAAACATCCCGCACAGCTTAGTTACAAACATCCCGCGCAGCTTAGTTACAAACATCCCGCACAGCTTAGTTACAAACATCCTGCACAGCTTAGTTACAAACATCCCGCACAGCTTAGTTACAAACATCCCGCACAGCTTAGTTACAAACATCCCGCACAGCTTAGTTACAAACATCCCGCACAGCTTAGTTACAAACATCCCGCACAGCTTAGTTACAAACATCCCGCACAGCTTAGTTACAAACATCCCGCACAGCTTAGTTACAAACATCCCGCACAGCTTAGTTACAAACATCCCGCACAGCTTAGTTACAAACATCCCGCACAGCTTAGTTACAAACATCCCGCGCAGCTTAGTTACAAACATCCCGCACAGCTTAGTTACAAACATCCCGCGCAGCTTAGTTACAAACATCCCGCACAGCTTAGTTACAAACATCCCGCACAGCTTAGTTACAAACATCCCGCGCAGCTTAGTTACAAACATCCCGCACAGCTTAGTTACAAACATCCCGCACAGCTTAGTTACAAACATCCCGCACAGCTTAGTTACAAACATCCCGCACAGCTTAGTTACAAACATCCCGCACAGCTTAGTTACAAACATCCCGCACAGCTTAGTTACAAACATCCCGCGCAGCTTAGTTACAAACATCCCGCACAGCTTAGTTACAAACATCCCGCACAGCTTAGTTACAAACATCCCGCACAGCTTAGTTACAAACATCCCGCACAGCTTAGTTACAAACATCCCGCGCAGCTTAGTTACAAACATCCCGCACAGCTTAGTTACAAACATCCCGCACAGCTTAGTTACAAACATCCCGCACAGCTTAGTTACAAACATCCCGCACAGCTTAGTTACAAACATCCCGCACAGCTTAGTTACAAACATCCCGCACAGCTTAGTTACAAACATCCCGCACAGCTTAGTTACAAACATCCCGCGCAGCTTAGTTACAAACATCCCGCACAGCTTAGTTACAAACATCCCGCGCAGCTTAGTTACAAACATCCCGCGCAGCTTAGTTACAAACATCCCGCACAGCTTAGTTACAAACATCCCGCACAGCTTAGTTACAAACATCCCGCACAGCTTAGTTACAAACATCCCGCACAGCTTAGTTACAAACATCCCGCACAGCTTAGTTACAAACATCCCGCGCAGCTTAGTTACAAACATCCCGCGCAGCTTAGTTACAAACATCCCGCACAGCTTAGTTACAAACATCCCGCGCAGCTTAGTTACGAACATCCCGCACAGCTTAGTTACAAACATCCCGCACAGCTTAGTTACAAACATCCCGCACAGCTTAGTTACAAACATCCCGCGCAGCTTAGTTACAAACATCCCGCGCAGCTTAGTTACAAACATCCCGCACAGCTTAGTTACAAACATCCCGCGCAGCTTAGTTACGAACATCCCGCACAGCTTAGTTACAAACATCCCGCACAGCTTAGTTACAAACATCCCGCACAGCTTAGTTACAAACATCCCGCGCAGCTTAGTTACAAACATCCCGCACAGCTTAGTTACAAACATCCAGCGCAGCTTAGTTACAAACATCCCGCACAGCTTAGTTACAAACATCCCGCGCAGCTTAGTTACAAACATCCCGCGCAGCTTAGTTACAAACATCCCGCACAGCTTAGTTACAAACATCCCGCGCAGCTTAGTTACAAACATCCCGCGCAGCTTAGTTACAAACATCCCGCACAGCTTAGTTACAAACATCCCGCACAGCTTAGTTACAAACATCCCGCACAGCTTAGTTACAAACATCCCGCGCAGCTTAGTTACAAACATCCTGCGCAGCTTAGTTACAAATGCTCAATCGATCAATATCCTATTGGAATAAATTCAGGAAAAATGTCATTCGAATCAAAAGTCATCTAGCGAGATCAGACGTACTTCTGTCCTCCCTGGCGCGGCTGCGACGCGGCTCTTCGCGCGTGCGCGGCTCGTCGTCCCGTGAGCGCGGCTCCTCGTCGCGCTGCTCGCTCTGCCTCAGTCTCTCCTGGATGAGCGCGTCAAACTCGTCCGAGGGCAGCCCGAACTCGGTCTCCGTGTTGGGGAACGGCAGATTCTCCAGCTCATCCTGCCCGTAGACAAACAACAGTCACGGAAATGTTATCATAATTTGCGGAACTATTTCACGAGAAGTCTGTGAAATGTCAATACTATCGGAAAAATATGAAAATTATGCATGTTTGTAAAGTTCATCTATTTGTCGAGCGTCAGCAGCTCTACTAGTTATCGCCTGTTTGCATTCAACACAAAGGACTAAACAGTGATCACTCTCAGTATGTGAATGCCCCAACTGCCATCGACGGAGCGGCACCCACCAGAGCCGACATGTCGTACAGCTGGTTCAGCCGCTCCCAGATGATCGAGACAGGCACGTCCCGCCGCACCCGCGAACAGAACCGCTCCAGGATCATCAGCATCTGAAAATGCTTGTTTACCCCTGAAACAGGCACAATGTGGCAATGAAGGATGGGTTATATGTGGGATATGTGAGTGATGGCATCAAGTGGTGGTATTGAGGCTTTAGGATGATGGACTCTTAGGTCATGCACCATCGAGATCTCTCATGCCACCCAAGCTGTGGCCAGAAGAATTGCCTGCAGCCAGATTCCAAACAGGAACCCATTGGATTATGAGATGAATGTTTTACAGACTGAGCAATATGAACCCCATGTGATACCATCAGATTCACAGATGATAACAGAAATACCTACGATATTATGAAGGCTAGTATTATGTTAATTATAACATTGTTACAACTTAGCACTACTCAAGCACAAGGCGGGGTTAACAGACAGCTTTGTTATCACAAACAGAAACAAGGACCATTTGGGAATCATTATGCACCTTATACACAGACGTTCGAAATCCAGAGTTGAAGTCCTGATATTGAATCAAAGGAAATGGGTTTACCAACTTACCCACAGGTTTATAGCCAGTCATTGCATCAAACAGATGGATTTCATTTTCAACACTCCAGGAGATTGGACGTCCACAGGACTGTGGTCCCCGGTCAGCTGTCATCCTGTCCTTGTCCTTAGACTTTACGACATAGGCCTTAGGAGTTCACTGTCAAGCACATTGTGACAAAACGTCAAGACCTTTGATGCTATCTTTAATAAAATTGTATTAATAATAAGTATGTGTTATAAAATATGTGTTATAAATAAGTAAAGCCCTTTACTTACAATCCCGTACTACAGCAAACAGAAATTATTTACAAGTTTGACCTAAATTATGACCTTGACCTCGGGTCACAAAGTCCTAGAAATAGTTCTGGCTCAGTATCACCTATCCAATCCACTGGCGTTGACCGCACCTCAATATCTTTACCCAATCTGGAGATATACATGGGTAACGCTTGCAGCGCCACCTATACGGGTTTTTGCAAGGCTGAAAGGGGCCATTTAATAGGCTATATCCACTTTGTATTGTTTATATCAAAAGGTAATTGATCAAACTCAATTTGGCTTTGAGTCTAAAATACAGGTTTCGACTGGGAAAAGGTCAAAATAGGTATATTTGATGTATATGTATGGCTATATTTATGTGTTAATTATTCCAAGTTGTTCTCATGAAGTTGTTCTATGTTATTGCCAATCAAATTTTATGGGATCAGGGGCAAGATTCTATGGGATCAGGGGCAAGATTCTATTATTCATGGGATCAGGGGCAAGATTCTGGATTGGATAGAAACGTAGCTTTCAGGACGCCAGCAAAGGGTTATATTGAATGGGTGCCAATCACAATGGAAGGAGGTTCTCAGTGGGGTTCCACAGGGCTCAGTCCTGGGCCCATTGCTTTTCATAATATTTGTGAATGCAATTGAGAACAGTATAGACAGCAAAGTCTTGAAATTTGCAGACTATCTAAAAGTTGTCAGGATTATTAGAGGAAAACATGATCAGGACGTTTTTCAATCAGATCTGGACAAGCTAGTTGAGTGGTCTGAAGCATGGCAGATGAAATTCAATTTGAGTAAATGTAAGATTATGCACGCTGGACGGGTTAGCAGTAAACATAGGTATGAAATGGGTGGGCAGAAAATGGAGCAGATTGAAAAGGAAAGAGATTTAGGTGTCGTGGTAAACAATAGACTATCAGTGTCAGACCAGGTTGTAGAAGCTAGGAAAAAGGCACTTAGAATGCTAGGGGCCATTAACAGAAATGTTTCCTACAAGAGTGAAAAGGTAATAACAAAACTGTATTGTGCATACATTAGACCACATTTGGAGTATTGTGTACAAGCCTGGTCTCCAACATATGAGAAAGATTGCTGGTTGTTAGAAAGAGTTCAAAAAAGGGCAACAAAAATGGTTAATTGTCTTGGTAGTTTACCTTATGAAGATAGATTAAAGAAATTGGGTATGTTTTCACTTAGATATAGAAGGCTAAGAGGAGATCTAATTGAAGTCTTCAAATTTGTAAATAGTCAGCATTCTGGATATTTAAAGGGTATGTTTGAGTTCAATAGGGAAAATCGAGGTAGAGGTCATCAGCATAAACTCATTATGAAACAAAGTAGGACTAGGCTACGACAGTCATTTTTCAGTAGAAGGGTTGTAGGACATTGGAATATGCTACCAGGGGATGTCGCTGATGCAGTGACACTTGCTTCCTTCAAAATTAGATTAGATAAATACTTTACAGAGAAGGGATTAGTTCATAAATACTCGTGGGATTAGCCTTCTTTTATGCAGGTAGAGTAAGGTGATTTGAAGGGGCGAGACTGGTGGAGGGGGGGGGGGGGGGGTGGGGTGCAACCTTGGATGGGCCCAAGAGGCTCTTTGTTGCACTTTTCTTTTATGTCTTTATGTCTTTAAATTGGGAGGCGCAAAATTTCTGATGAGGAACTGCCCTATCCTTGTTAATTGACTAATACTTTAAGAACCGGTGTGTCTCAGAGTCTAGGGTTCCTTTCCTTTCACCCTGTCCCCTTGATTTTCTTTTATCTGAACAATGGGAACCCAACCAGGTAAGAGAACCATACTTTTCATGCTATCAACGTTCTTTAGTGCATTGGTAAAATTAATGCCAGCAATAGCATAATTTAATGCTATCAGTGTTCTTAAAAGCATTGGTATCATCTACACCAGCAATAGATCTCCAAGCCACCTGCAAGAACGTGAGTCCGGCAAATGCTTTCAGCGTCAGTGTCGTCAACGACTGGAGCGCCCTGCCTGCATCAGTTGTCAAGTCAACATCACTAAACCAGTTCAAATCCTGCCTCAACAAACATTGGGGCTCAAGACATACACCACCCCAAACCAGGACTGAAGTCGCACATATAAACGACTAGAGCTCGCCGAGATCCGAGTCCTACGACCCTAGCGGCCCGCCAAATCTCGACTACATCAAGATCAAGAATAGCCTGAAAAGTCACCTTATCAAGAGGCCAGCCAAATTGAACCCCGTCCCTACCAAGGCCCTCCCTAGTCCCTATTAAATTAAAGTACCTTGCCTAGTCCCTACACCACGGGAAACCGCGACGTTACCACGCGCAGGAACCAGAACGGCACAGGACAGCCGTGGTGTTTCCCTTTTGTTGTGATTTTACACAAATGAAATGGCTTCGCAGCTTTCGTGTTATTTTCAGAGAGACCAAATTACTGCTTAATTATTTTTTTTTCTCTCGAAAAAAGTGTTTTCCTTTGCGTTTTATTTTCATTCGGCTTCCCGAACGTACAAATGTTTCTTGAGCTACTTATATATATATATATTTATTTTCTTCATTTTGAGAATACTATTGAGTTAATTCTTTTGCAAATTTGCATAAGGATTAAATATATGATGTATAAGCACGATACATATTTATTTATGTCACGGGAAAATTGCCTTCGTCTAAAAATATGCAATATCGTCGATCAAGGTTTAGATAAATACTGGGTATCTTGTAGACAAGGTTACAAGGTTATGTTACATCACGGTCACAGCGCATCCCACGGAATTCCACATCCAAAATGTGTGGAAATTTGGTTAAGTTGAGACTTGTGTCCTTGGAATATTGACATTTGAGGTGTTAAAAAATAATTTTGCTATTAACTGATTGAATAGAGTGTTCTTTAAAATCGCTTAACCCATGTTTTGCCCTTATCAAGAAGGTGTAACCTGCTGGGCGATGGCGGACGTCTTGCCGCTCAACTCACTTGTCTATTGGCGGAAAGTCTAAACGTCACAGATCTAAGCGAACTTATTGCTTTGATGCATATGACATCCCTGAAATTTTGCTACCGTGCTGTATTTTGCAAGTATTTTTGCTCAATGGCCTTGATATATTTGTATCTGCTATGTCGTGTTGGGAGGGGTAATTTGGGCAATGTGTAAGTGCTGTGAATTTATTCTGAAAGTAAGTGTTAACGATTTCTCCATACCTAATTCTGGGCGCCATATAACCTAGGAGTTGCCTGTTGTGTCGCCCTAAAGCTCAAATCATCATCAACCTAATTCCAACTAAAAGTTTCATGTAGACTACACTACACTCAGCTTGTGCATATTAACCACTTTTACAATGTAAATGCTAGGATCTAAAGTGATTCCTAATTTAATTCCTTTTCACTTGTGTTCATTGATTAATTAATCAGTCACACTGCTGAAGTTGAAGTGTGGCCATAGTCCACCAACTTGCCTACGGTAACGGTGGGGCTGGCGTCACCGTCCGGGGCTGGCGTCACCCTCGCGGCTGGGCAATCAAATCAAGGTTCAGGTTACTATCACCGTTGTTGGTCTGGAGTCATGGGGAAGCTTAATGACATCACCAGATACGAGTGAATCTTAGGCCGCCCGATTTAATAGCTATGAGCGGTAGGCCGAACCGATCAGAATTAATTAAACTTGACTAATCTAACCTAACCTAACCCCGCCATTAAGTCTGATCGGGTCGGCCTACAGCTTGTAGTCATTAAGTCTGATCGGGTCGGCCTACAGCTTGTAGCCATTAAGTCTGATCGGATCGGCCTACAGCTCGTAGCCATTAAGTCTGATTGCGACGAAACCTACTTCTTGTAGCCATTACGTCTGATCAGGTCCGCCTAAGATTCGCTTGTAGCCAGAATCTGATGACGTCATTAAGCTTCCCCATGACTCCAGACCAACTACGGTGATAGTAACCTGAACCTTGATTTGATTGCCCGGCTGCGAGGGTGACGCCAGCCCCAGGCGGTGACGCCAGCCCCACTGTTACCCTTGCCTACTGCCTACTGGCATCATATGAGATTGATATGTTCTTGCCACTGATCCCATGTTATTCCAATGAAGGACAATGTCATTGATGTATTACCCATGGGCAGGGGGTGTACTCCGCTCCTTCAACATTGGTAAAAAGTGTGACAACTGCAAGCAGCTTCCAGCATCTTGGCTGTGTTTATCAGATCTGCTCATAAGCTATATTTGGCTATCAGCTAGTATTGACTAATCAGTCTTGAGCAAGCTTGATGGTGATTGGTCAGGTTGTGATGATGTGAAAGCGGGGGAGAATCGTTTGTTTACATTCCAACGGTTTCGCCATATTGGTTCGCTGGCAATGTACGGGCGTGTCCTCATGTATTTTTAAGCATTTACTTATTTGTATGAAGCGTAAAACAATGTTTAAAGGTGTATATGAAAGCCGACAATAATTGTATCTGTCAACATAGCAGTATTTTCCCAGAATACCTCATAAGCTAAAAATGTACACCCAAATCTGTGCTTTCTTTAGCTGAGGACATCTGCAAAAATTGTTGACATAAGAGACTGTAGGAATAGGTTAGCTATATTTTTGTATTTTTCAAGGACCCATAGATTGTATCACCTTATATAAACAGACTAGAAAATTCATACCAATGTGACTGATATCGGTATTACTTAGGTTTTGAGACACCATTATGAGTAGTACCAGTGGCGGCGGATCGTATTCTCAGATGGAGGGGGCAAATAAACCCAGAGTGTCCCCTCTGCAAAAAGGCCCCTCCCACGGCCAAAGGCCCCCCACCCCAAAAAAAAACTGAAATGGTATCTCCTCGGATTTAGGCCACTATATTTTGCAGGGCCTCTAAATGATCACAAAAAAAAACGTTGGACAGGCCAATGTTGAAGTCTCAGGCCTTCTGAGGGCCCCTCATGGCCTACTGAGGGTCCCCTCAGGCCAACTGAGGGCCTTCTGTCGGTCTTAGATGGCCCACCAGGCTGGCTGGGGGAACATTGGGGCCCTGGGTCATTGTTTCAGTCAAAAGGAAAAATTGAACCGACTTCTTGGAGTATGGATCTCTTACAAATTTATGGGGGGAGAAAATCATATGTCCCCTCCCCCCAACTTCTTGAGTGGGCGGGCAACTGCCTTCTCTACCCCCCCCCCCCCCCCCGCCCCTTATCCGCCGCCACTGAGTAGTACCTAATGCTACTGGTCCTGTCCTGTGGGTGGCTTGCACTAATGCACACATTGCCAAGTGTCTAGTAATTACCAAAAATAAATTATAATAATGTGACTTATGAGTTACAGGCATAGCCTTATTGCGCCGTCGGGGGTGCAGCAACGACTGACATGCCAAAACAAAAAATGATCTAGATAACGATTCAGATTCTATACCATTTCATAAATTTCCCGAAGATTCACCTATAAGAAAAGTATAGGGGGCGCATGGGAGCCCCATAGTAGAGATAGCTATATGCGTAGAGATAGCTACTTGAAACGTTGGGTACTTTTTAATACATTCCTTGGCCACATGTGGGTAAAATTTGGTGTCAAACTCATGTCAGGGCAGGTCACAGTGGCATCACAAAGCCCCAGCCGATTGAAGGTGTCCAGGAGGCCCCAGCGGCTGCCGAGTTAACCCTCTCCCTACGGGAGTTTTTTTTTCACCTTCGCCCTACAGGGGGGCTGACTCCTGTTAACTTCCAAACCAAGCAACTTAGAGCAATGCGGTAAGAACCAGCATGTTGCCTGTCATGAGAGGAATCTAACAGTATGCGATTTTTAGTTTTCAAGTCAACTGGTGACCTTCCAGGTCAAGTGAATGACGTATCTTGTCGTATCCTGTCCAAAAAAGTCGAAAAAGGTTATTTTTAAAAATGACATCAGTTTCTTACACTTAGGGAGCCATCACTCAGTCAAAAATAAAGATATTGCTTTGAAATTTGGTATGTGTGTTGTCCATACTCAGTTCTCTTACATATATTCCGGTTTTTCTAATATCTTTGAAAATTTTGCTTTTGTGGGGATTTTTCCCCAAAATAACATTTTATTTTTATTTTAGGGGTCAAAAACCCAAAATTTTGCAAATCCGAGATTGCCATTTTAAAGAAAATGTCATTTTTTATCTTTGGTGTATTGCGTTTGCAATTTGCTTTAAAACTCTGTTTTCTACGATGTTTCAAATATTTCTCGGTTTTTTACCAACATGACGTCATCAAAACATGATTATCTCCCAAACTACTTGTCCAATTTCAATTAAATTTTTACGGCATACGTATAATTGTTGTAAACTCAGCTACCAAAAATGTCGGCAAGATGCGCCGCATGTGTAAAAAGTTGTTCAATAAAAACCTCAGGGGGGCCGTCAGCCCCCCCCCCCCCCCGTAGGGCGAGGGTTAATATACAGTGGTGGGCATCTTCAGTTACTCCGCTACTCTGTTACTAACGGAACTAGTAACGGAGTAACGGAGTAGCAAGAACGTTACTACGTTACTGAAAAAACAGTTACTGAATAAAGTAACGGAGTAACGAGATCGGGACTCCGTTCCTCTGTTACTAGTTATGTTAGTAACCGATAAGCGGAGTAACGGAAGATGCCCACCACCAGTGTTGGCTCTTGGTCCTCAAAGTACCTGAGGCCCAAGTCCAGAAGTTGCAACGGAGGAGCAGCTGCGACTTGCGAGTTTAGTTAACAAACTTAAAACAAATCACAGGCGTAGGAACGGGCCGGGGGCATGCCCCCACTATTTGACCAGAATTATTGATAAAATGTTTATTTTTGTCTAATAAGGAAAATTTGGGTCAGTAAAAGGTAGATCAAGACGAGAGGAGCTCAAACACCTATGCAAATACATTTTGCATAAGGGGACAGGGGTTGGGGTTCACTCAAGACAAGATCGAAGTTTCACGCCCACGCTTTTCATGACGTTCTAAGATTCTGACACAAACATGAAAAGTCGTTCAAATTACTTAGGTTTCTATCAAATCATGTCAGAACGTAAGCCAATTTACGGCCGCTTCCAGGCGTTTGGGAGTGCCCCTTTGGTCTCCATTGAATCCGGTGGTGCCAAAATATCAACTCTTTAGTTCGGAAATTATATCAAAGACTTTGCTTTCAATCATAGCTCTACTATATACAGATTACAGTCACAGCTCTCTATTTAACCCTCGCCCTACGGGAGCATTTTTCACCTTCGCCCTACGGGGGGGGGGGGGGGCCTGACAGCCCCCCTGTTAATTTCTAAACCAAGAAACGTAGAGCAATGCGGTAAGAACCAGCATGTTGCCTGTCATGAGAGGAATATAACAGTATGCGATTTTTAGGTTTCAGGTCAACGGATGACCTTCCAGGTCAAGTGAATGACCTCTGATTTACCACGTCCAGAACAGCGATTTTGCTCTTCAGAAAACCTAAAATTAGAAATTGATCAATGTAAATAAAAAGGCATGTTCCTAGACCAGTTTTGGCTCGGAAATACAGAAAAGGTGATTATGTGTTCGTATCTTGTAAAAAAACGTTATTTTAAAAAATGACGTCATCGGTTTCTTACACTTAACCCGCGCACTGCGCCGAGCACGAACTGCAGGGGGGTTTGATTTCCGCCCCCCCCCCCCCTGAGATCTCGAAAACTACGCAACGTAGCGAGAAGCGGAAAAGGCATTTGATAGCTTCATACAAGTTCTATCGAAAGTATTTCAGTGTTCTTTTAGGTCAGGTCAAAATTGAGGTCACCAGAGGTCATCAAAGGTCAAATTTTCCAGTTTCGTTTCCTGTTTTAGGATATCGCTTCAGAAATTCCCATATGTTTCAGAAACGATGATAGTTAGAAACAAACGGAAAAAAATCAAACGCCAGCCAGTGAAATTTGTAATCGCTAAGGTGTCCTCGGATTTGATCTCAGGCAGCCTTGGAATTTGGGCCATTTTCTGGACTTTTGGGGTCCAAAGAATTTTGCTCTCTTCATATTTGTTCAGGAAATTTGCTCTCTTTTCGCCTGATCTTACCGACATTGTAGTTAAAATATAATTCAATTTTCCTCACAAGGATTTAATATCTATTACAAATCAGGATTTTTTTTACTTTCCAAGTAAAACAATTCAAACAAAAATGAAAATCTTAATTTGCCTGACAATACAATTTTACTCTCCAGTCTCCACCTATGTATTTTTACTCTCCTGGCCCAGGTCATGAAATGAAAAATCCAACACTGATCTCAGGTCAATATTTGAGGCTCCAGAGGTCAAAAAGGGGAAAAAATCATTTGTTTTGCTAAATCGTTTTTGCTATTAACTTTTTACTTAATAAAGATAACGTAAACTGTTTACGCCATTGTGTTTATCTTGTCAAGGCGCTTTGAATTATATATATGGTGACCTTGTTAAGTCAATTTAACAATTTGACCTAAGGTCAAGGTCAAGTGGTGACCCAAGTAGGGCATGTTGCATATGGGAAGACGTGTCTCGACGAGACAAACACACTGATGTCTGTTTTACTTCTCTATCTTCATTATGTCGAGAGTTATTGACAAAAAGTGATGGTGATCTCGCATGACCTCAAATGACCCAATAGGGGTCACTGAACAAAACTTACACTTGGATCATCAAGAATATGCTATAATAACATGATCCAGAAGTAATTGGACTAGTATCATGCATATCCTTGAAATAGGAAGCATTTGTATATTTCCCCATTGACTTATTATGGGGAGGTTACGAAATTGACCTAACCTTAGGTCACCGATATCAAAATTCCGAGATATATGAATTGTAAGTACTGATGCCCTCATGACATCCTGCAAGTTTCAACCTGATCGGTGAAACACTCTGGCTTTGGCACAACTGCAAACATTGTTGGTGGTGGGGTCACTTGACCTGGTCTGGTGACCTGACCTGAGATGACCCGAGTATATTTTTTTCTTCAAAGTGTGCGCAATTGATGTCGTAACAGGTGTACCAAAACCCGGCGGCGCTGCGCGCCGCCGTTTTTTCGCTATCTTTGAAAAACCTGAGGGGGGGGGCGGAAATCAACCTCCCTGCAGTGCGCGGGTTAAGGAGCCATCACTCAGTCAAAAATGAAGATATTGCTTTGAAATTTGGTATGGGTATTGTCCATACTCAGTTCTATCACATATATTCCGGTTTTTCTAATATCTTTGAACATTTTGATTTTGTAGGGATTTTTTGAAAATTTTATTTTATTTTATTTTAGGGGTCAAAAACCCAAAATTATACAAATCCGAGATTTCCATTAAAAAAAAATGTAATTTTGTATCTTCGGTGAATTGCGTTTGCAATTTCCTTTAAAACTCTGTTTTCTACCATATTTCAAATATTTATATTTTTCCACCAACATGACGTCATCAAAACATGATTATCTCCCAAACTGCTTAACCAATTTCAATTAAATTTTTAAAGCATACGTACAATTGTTGTAAACTCAGGTACTAAAAATGTCGGCAAGATGCGCCGGATGTGTAAAAAGTTATGCAAGAAAAACCTCAAGGGGGGCCTGTCAGCCCCCCCCCCCCCCCCGTAGGGCGAGGGTTAAAGAAAACCGGCAGCTTTAAAAAGGTCACACCTGGCGCTATCTAGTGCCTGGGCTAACACCTCGCTGCAGCATTCGAATCTGAGCCTTCGAGCAGATCGTTACGAGCGAGCGCGAAGCGCTCGCTCGTCCTTCCGTGGTGTATGGGAAAAATCTGATTATGAGCGGCCCGGCCTGACCCGACCCGACCCGTGGCGACGCTTTTGAGAAGCTTATATCTCTGCAACCGCACGTCCTTTGCGTTGCTGAGCGTTCTTTGCTTCTTTGCGTTCTTTGCTGAGCAGCCCCATCCAACCTACCCTGCTTGAGACCAGTGCCGACTCATGTGGGTGACTACCACTGCGCGTGGCGCGTGCCGCGTGAGGGGTGTTGAAAAGTATTTTATCACAATAAGACCTGGGCAGATTATGTGCAAATTTCGTGTGTGATTAGGGACCCCTCAGCCGCCACTTTCACACTACTCAGGGGTGGGGTTACTGCACGTGCGTACGTGTACACCCCTATTCTATATCTCAGGAACGGCTGAGCCGATTATGTTCAAATTTGTTGTGTGGTTAGGGACCTCTCATCCGCCGCTTTTCCACAAGTCAGGGGTGGGTTTCTCCGCACGTGCGCACGTGCACACCCCTATTCGGTGTCTCCGGAACGGCTGAGCCGATTGTGTTCGAATTTGGTGCGTGGTTAGGGACCTCTCAGCCGCCGCCTTTCCACAAGTCAGGGGTGGGGTGGCTTTGCACGTGCGCACGTACACACCCCTATTCTATATCTCTGGAACGGCTGAGCCGATTGTGTTAAAATTCCCCATACATTTCCTTCGCGGTCGCTCGTTCATCGCCAACTACGGCGCTTTACTGGTATTACGCATGCGTATTTGCGACAGCTTCTAGAGGCCGGACTGGCGGCGGCCTCAGCCGGGCCTGGGATCATGCCGCCGCGCGAGAGAGCTGCGACATTTGCTGGAGCATCACATACCCGTAACGAATTATAACGCCAAAATTAAGTTATATCTCACGTAATATTGAAGAATGTCTTCTATCCTTATGGTGATGAATATTCACCTATCTAAAGAACACCGCAGTTCGATGGAAACGTCGTCACACGGTTGCAGGGGATTCAAAAGTTGCCGCTTTATTTGGCCGCCAACGCCAACGCTAGCAGACTGCGGTGCGATAATAAAATAGCATAATATGGATAATAGATGATAGTTAAAAAAACTAATGTGGCCAGATCGATAGATCAACATGTTCTCTTGTTCATGAACTTTTGTTTCCGTCGCTACGACTCCTAGGAGCCGAATAATCGCTTTGAGGCCCAAAACATACGTGCCTCAGATGGCTACCATTGCCCGGCAGAGCGCAGAATCGTCGGTTGAGAGGCGTTCGCCCGCTGGTGCCTCAGTAGCTGGGCTGAACGGGCGGAGGCGGTGAGACGGCAGCGGGCCAGTCGGATCGTAGTGGTTTGCTGTAGTATGGCAAACGTACGGTGGCTGGCGGGTGGATGGAAGAGCCGGATAATTTCGGTGATATGCCATAATAAAATGCACTGCTATGTGCAGAATGGGAATCACACATCTTTTTTCTATGGTCACCAATGGATATTTAAAACTACATTCTTCCTAAATAATAGGTGAGGCCCGGCCTCAGTTGCCTCATATGACGAGTCGCCACTGCCCACCACTGTTAATATATGTCAGTACATGCCCAGTTACCTGTCATATCTGTATCATATTGTAAATAAAATATAATTACCCAATTAGATGAGAGCTAAATGGTATCTGAGTTAAAGGGAAATATGAACCTTTTTTCCACACAAAAAAAAATGGAGCTATTACTTGAAATCGATAGACGAGACGAAAATACATTGTAAATTTATCACATTTTGCATATAACAATTCCTACCGAGATATTTCAAGTCAATGTTGATAAGCGTGGAACGCTTATACTTGCGACCAGTACTTGCAAGTACTTGGTAACGAATTTAGAATTCTGGGCTTGTCTCGTATTGTTTTTTTTTACAAAATTGTATGGAAAATATGTCTTGCACTCTGTCTCTTGTGATGATGTGCCCTAATATCCTTAACAAACAGCAAACATTGAATAATAAGGTAACCAAATTAGCAGTTAACTTGGGCACGCTACGACGGCCTAGTTCATGGTGTGCCATACGCGGAACTAGCGCCCGTCCGGGCCTGCTGCCATTGGGTTTTCGGTATAAAACTGTGTATTTCGAAGTCTAGAAGAAACACTGTAGGGAGTAACAAATATGTTCTCCGGATCCTGTAGATTATGCAATGTACTAGCATTCTACACTATTGCCAGAGACCTGACGCCACCGCCGACGCAGCTTGAGACATTTTACGATCAAATTATTGGTTTATTTCCTATGTTAAATCTCTAGAAATCGACTGATTGAGGATGAACGGCGGCGCAATATCAAACATATCTTAAAAAGTAAGGATGATATAAAAAAATGTTATTTGCCTCCTGAGAGAAGACACTTCTATTACCATACCAACTAAATTTGAGCCCTCCTTCGATACCGTGGTCGCTTTGCCAGGCTGATTGCATGCAATGCTTCGCTCAAGGTTAATATAACGCTTCGCTTACAACTGAACGTAGATGTTAGCTGGTTCTTATATTAGCGTAAACAATCGTTTTGTCAATTAACCCGGCAGTCGCTGGGGTATATTTTGTAACACGACTCACTGGGGGAGGGCTTTTTTAGCCCCCCTCCCCCCCCCCTGGTATCTTCAGAACCAATGATTGCAGCGGGACACGCAAGGCGGTATTCGAAAGCGCTCAATGAGATAAACCTAACGCACACTTATTTTTTGTTAAATTAATGTCAGGTCACGGTCAAGTCAAACGTCAAAATCAAGTTATTTTAGTTTATGGACAATACTTGCCATCCATGGCCTTCGATTGCGCCTATGATCACCCAAAGTGCTGTCAAATGTATGATACATATCCCACATGAGCTAAAGTGAGATTGTTGGGAAAGTTCAAGGTCAAGGTCAGGTCACAAAAGGTCAATACACACAAAATATCTACGAAAGTCATGCAGCACATGTTTTATGGATGCTCTTACGCGTAGAATTCGATAGTGATAGTCATTTTACCACCTGACTTCATTTTCGTGAAGTTAGTGTCAAGTTCAGGTTAAGTTCAGGTCACTGTAGGTCAAAACTTGAAATTTATAAATCTAAATGAAAAAGCATGTTTCTATATCAGTTGTATCTATAAAAAAAATACAGTGCTGCCATTTATTTGTCTGTATCTGGTCAATAAAAGCCAAAAAACGCAATTCCAAAATATGACGTCATGATTTACCAATACTTTACATGCTGTCAGTCAAAAAAGATATCGTTTTGAAATTTGGTATGGTAGTTGCCCATATGTCGTTATCTAACATATATTCCGTTTTTTTAATATCTTTGAAGAAGAAAAATTATTTTGTGGGCATTTAAAAAAAATGAATTTTTGGGGTCAAAAAACAAAATTTGCGAAATTTCTAGATAGATTGTTGCAATTGCAATTTGCCCTTGCAATTTTCTACCTTCTAGCGTTTTTCGATTGCATTTTGCTTCAAATTTGCCATTTGTACGGCTTGGCAAAGTTTAACTGATTTTTGTGTCAAAATCGTGATTAGTGACGTCACTAAATTCACTATATCTCGAAACATTTCTGACGAAATTGCTTCATTTTTGCACAAAAGGTGTAAAAATGATGCCCGGAGAGGTACTGAAAGTTTGGCGGCGATATCTGCATTAGTTGTTGAGATATTCCCAATATTCCTAAGGGGGCTACCCCCCCCCCCCCCCCCCAGTGACTCGCGGGTTAACACGCGCCGTGGAGAGGGGGCACTTTTGTGCCCCGCCGTATTTTTTTAGATAAAACTAATATAGAAACATGCTTTTTCATTTAGATTTATCAATTTCAAATTTTGACCTTCATTGACCTGAACTTGACCTGAACTTGACACTAACTTCACGTAAATGAAGTCGGGTGGTAAAATGACTATCACTATCGAATTGTATGCGTAAAAGCATCCATAAAACATGTGCTGTATGACTTTCGTAGATATTTTGTGTGTAGTGACCTTTTGTGACCTGACCTTGACCTTGATATTTTCCAACAATCTCCCTTTACCTCATGTGGGATATGTATCACACCTTTGACAACATTTTGGGTGATCAAAGACGCAATCGAAGGCCATGGATGGCAAGTATTGTCCATAAACTCGAATACCTCGATTTTGACGTTTGACTTGACCGTGACCTGACATGTGACCTTAATTTGATTTTGTTAAGTATGTGTTAGGTTTATCTCATTGAGCGCTTTCGAATGCCGCCTTGCGCGTCCCGCTGCTATCATTGGTTCTGAAGATACCAGGGGGGGGGGGCTAAACCCTACAGTGAGTCTTGTTACAGAAACCCGGCAACCCGGCAGACCCAGTGACTGCCGGGATAACGCCAACTCAATAGCGAATCGTTCCACAAAAAAAAAATCAAAATCGGTCAATAATTGTTTGAGTTATATGGATTTTCATGCCAAGATGGCGGCCAGAATCGAGGTCGGTGAAGCGATATCTTCGGAACCAACCGTCGGAACGGGATGATGCAAACGCCATTCGGTAGACAATGTCAATGTTCATCCCCGGAAACAACTTTGGATACATTGCTGGTGACCTGTGATGTCACAGAGGTCAAATTCCCAAAATTGTGACATTTGGCCAGATTTGACCTTCGTGACCTCGTTTGACCTTGAGGATATTGACCGAAGGTCACAACTTTTTGCAGATGTAGATCATCATAGCACCTACCTACCCTGTAAGTTTGATCGTTCTAGCTCTCATTCTTTCGGAGATCTTAGAGGGGGGGCACTAAAGTGCCCTCCCCCCCCCTCCCCGCCCCCACTGCGTGTTAGTGGCATACCCCTCTCCACTGCGCGTGTTAAGGGCGAATAACACTCGAACGCGATGAGTAAAGAACATCTCATCAAATTTAACATAATTTGCCTAAGTTGAAAACTAAATAGTTAATATTTCGTGGGTTTTATTTTCGTGAAACACTGCGACGGTTCTTCCACCTATTGGCAACTGATTGAGCTAAACCTCGAATGCTAGTGGCGGGTATGGCACACCATGTAAGGAGTTAGTGGTTGCGACACTCAAAATTTGAAAATGGGTTAATTTGTTTTCAACATTAGGCGTTGTGTATAGTTTTGTCTCTGGCTGTATACAACACTATGCTTTAACTTATCATGAAAAATAATAATTTACCCCAAAAAAATCAACGAACAATTAAACTGGCAATGAAATCGGAAGTTCACTTGGGCACGCAACTGCGACCTATTTAGTGTCGGTGATTTGTTTCAGTGACCAATCAGAGACGTTATCAAAAGAAAGAAAAGCGCCAGATATGTCGCGCTTCCAAATAGTGAAGAGAAAACACCGAGCATGAACTCGGAAGGAAGTATATGTACTTGTTTGTTAAATCCCCCCCCCCCCCCCAAAAAAAAACAATCGAAATAGAAAAGTTGTGATTTCATTTTTAAATTGAGACTATCAATTTGATACCATTAACCATACTACACGCACGATGCATAAGATAATGCAGAAAGGTAGATAAAAAGGTGAATATTTCCCTTTAAGGACAAATGTTTAAGGTCAAGTTTAAAGTTTGATCCCTGTTGCCTTGAACATTCCCTTCTTGGAAGGGCATAAATTGGGTTGGACAGTGGACACGCAACCTCACTAACCGAGATGTCAGGAAAACAAATGGAATGTGTTGTGACTGCCTGCTCACGTTATCTTTATTTTGTTGTTCTCTTGTGTTAGTGCACAACCATTTGGAGTTGTGTTGTGTTTCCATGACTGTATTTAAATTGCAGCTTCATGACTCAAACAATGTTCCTTCTTTACAGGTCTCCACTATGACCTGATCAACTTTCAAGTGTACTTCTGGAGTGTTACAGCATCAATAATGTCTTATTAAGTCTAAGTTTTAAGTTCATACTTTTTAAAACTTTGTTCACTAGCTATTCCACATAGGTAGACCTTGACCTTGATATACAATGAATGAAATTCACTGATAATTCAACTTTACTCTGAAGAAAATCAGCAACAGCATTCCAATGAAATGACGGCAGTGATTCAGCAATATACAATCCTATCTGCAAACCTTTGATGCTGTCAATTTATATATAGTTCCAAGCTTTGACTGATTCAAAGAAGGTATTTTTCAAGAAAACACTTAATAATCATCTTGAAGCACTTCCAACAAGAAACAACTTCATAGATTAGGCGTCCTCTGAGCCTGCGCTCCATCCATCCACCATGGACCTGCTACAAATGACTGAGAACAGCATCTGGCACGCCTTCAATGTGCTGGACAAAGAACAGCATGGCAGCGTGGCCAAGTCGAAGCTGAAGGTGCTGACACAGAACCTTGGCACCCTGCTGGACCTGACTGACCAGAAGGTCGAGGTCGGTCTGGCCGAGTTCCGCAGCACCAGCACGCTCACGTTCGAGCACTACAAGTTCTACCTGACGCACGAGGTGTATTCGCGGCTGCCGGAGGACTTTAGCCCGGACCAGCTGCGCGACTACCAGGCCGCCGTGGAGGACGCCTGCTGGCTGCTGTTCCGGCCAGCGGCGTTGAAGCGAGACATGCCCACGCTACCGGAGGACTGCGTGCGCCGGCTGTTCCGGATCTTCTGCTGCCTCGGCGAGCTCATGTCCGAACCCGACCTGGCGCACCAGGTCGTCATGAACGCCGGTGAGGTCGACTATGTGGCCAGCAAGTTCGTGCAGGCGCTCGGGCGCGTCTGGGACTCGGCTGACTTCCAGCAGCTGGCTGAGATCATCCACCACTTCAAGTTCGCCATCTTCCTCGCCTTCCTGGAGACGCGCTACGCGCAGGACGTGGAGACGGAGGCGCTGCGCGAGGCGGTGGCCGATGTGTACGCCCTGGTGGTGGAGGACGTCCTTCTCAGTGGGCAGCTGCACCGGGG
Organism: Chirona hameri; assembly: GCA_036785665.1. Taxonomy (NCBI): domain Eukaryota; kingdom Metazoa; phylum Arthropoda; class Thecostraca; order Balanomorpha; family Balanidae; genus Chirona; species Chirona hameri. The sequence goes on along the minus strand of JAXIVJ010003932.1, from coordinate 10,161 downwards.
CGCTTCCTGTCTGCGCCGCTACCGGCCGCTCTGGTGCGTGCTGACGCCTGGCGCGCTGCGCTGCTTCCGGCGGCGCGGCGACGCCCGGCCGCGCCTCGAGCTGCCGTTGTCGCCGCAGACCCAGGTGGCCAACCTGATCGAGCAGGCTGGCGTGCGGCCGAACCGGTTCTCAGTGACGGCCAGCGGCCGCGCCGTGCAGCTGGCCGCGACCGACTACAAGACCAAGTTCCAGTGGCTGTCGGCGCTGGAGACGGCGGTGACGTTCTCTGCAGCCCCGCAGGGCCATCAGCGGTACCTGGCGGCCGCGCGTCGCGCCGACTGGCACGAGACCGAGGCGCAACAGCACGAGGACGACCGCCGCCGGCTCAGTCAGATCAACATCATGGACAGCACCAAGGCCGAGCTGGAGGCTGAGCGGCTGGCGCGCGCCGCCGCCGAGGCGCAGGCCGCCGAGCTCGAGCTGCAGAAGGCCGAGGAGGAGCGCAAGCTGGCCGAGCTGGAGGAGACGCGCCTCGAGCTGGAGCGCCTCCTGCAAGACGAGAAGCAGGCCAAGCGAGACGAGGAGCTGGTGCGCGGCGCGCAGAGCCGCGTGCTGCGCCAGGAGTGGGAGCGCCGCGAGGACCTGGAGCGGCTGCAGGCCGAGCTGACGGCCATGCTGGACGATGAGCGCCAGAAGCGCGAGGCGTTCGAGGTGCTGCAGAAGACCAAGCATCGCGAGCTGGAGGACGCGCAGCGCCACCTGCGCGAGGTCGAGGAGGGCCGCGTCAAGCTCGACCACGAGCTCAAGGCCGCCAGGTCCAAGCTGATCGCGGCCGAGCACTCCAAGGGCCAGGTGGAGTCGAAACTGCGCGTGCGCGAGCGCGAGGTGTCGCTGCTGGCGACCGGCGAGCAGGCGGGCCGGCTGCCGCTGCGCTCCGCCAGCTTCCGCGACCCGCGCGAGTTCGGTCGACTGGCGCCTAGCAGCAGCTTCCGTGCCGAGCTCAACAACAACACCCGGGGCCGCGGCGGCGGCGCCCGGACTGCCGGCCGGCGCGCGCTGGCCGCTCGCGTGGAGGAGGCTGAATCGGGCGAGGAGGACCTCTCCGAGCCGCCGACCGCCGAGCAGCCGGCCGGTGCGCTGTGACTGGTCACGGACGGCGCAGAACGCTGCTGCCCGGGCTCACAGACCCGGGTCAGTCACACAGTCAGCCAGAGGCAGCTCAGCGCCCCGGCCCGGCCCGCCCCGCACCGGCAGCGGCCGCAGGTACCGGATCAGTGATTCAGCAGTAATCGGCCCCGATGTATTTGGTCAGTTTAGCGGTCGCATCCGTTTGATTGTGTGCATTTTGTATGTGTTTGCTAGCTGGAGAGGATAATGTTTGGTGCCATTTGAGATAATATTTTTGGTGTAATGCAAAGTTAAGTCATTATTTTCGTATGATCTGATGGACTACGTGACGACAGCCTAAATTCAACTCTGCTTCCATGCTAACCCTCGCTGTCTGTCATCAGTTGCTATGGTGTAGTAAGACTAACGAATCCTGTTTGTATTCTGTATTATCCGTTGTTGGAGGATATGCACTGGAGCATTTACGTCATATGCACAATGCAGTTCGGATGATATCCTACAGATACTTGATCTGCTACTTGAAGCGTGCAATCCGTGCAGTCCGTGCCCCTGTATGTGTTGGTGTTCTGTTCTCATGTCCGCCACAGGCCCCCAGCTCTCGTAGATTCCGAGACGGTGAATATTTTTTTACAAATGCTGTCCATCCTTTGATATTCCACTGTGCAGGCAGCTATAGTATGAACTGCAGTCAACCCCGCGTCGATCGGGGGCGCTGGCTGGCAGCGATCGGTGTGTTCTGTAGATTAGGGATGGTGAACTCGTGCACGTATTGTTCGCGGCCAGCTGGCATGCGGCCAGCTTGGAACACAATGAATGCGACAGCGATATTGTGAAATGAATCCGCTTCCGATCTGTCAATACCATTGCCAAGTGATGCTCACTAGGAATCTTGCCTTCGAAGACGCGAACGGCGCATACAGTGCCTTGTATTTACCGGAGATTTGTGACACCGTGCTTATGTGGTCCGTGCGGATTTCGCGTTAACTCAAATGTGTTCTTAATGTGGCCCAACTGTGAGGTATTTGCATATTCAGGTGGCGCTGTAGAGGCGGATTAACTGTACTAATGTCAAGATCAGGCGCTTTGGGAGTGCCAGTCGCCTTGTGACGCCAGTGCACGGGCGGTGCTCCGGCTCCGTTCAACGTTCATTCCGAAACGCTGCAGTTATATGGAGGTCACTCAATGACGTGTGTCAACTCTGACGTGGCTTGGTCGGTGTGTGTACTGTGGTACTGTCCAGTGGAAGTCCTGTATGCTATATTTGGCCCGGGTCCGGCCTCTTATGGTGCGTTATAGATGCTGAGCCTGCGCTGACATGCGGCAGGCCCTTTGGCGGAAGAGGCCGAGAGAACGTAGTCATTCCACTCACATGCCATTCGCCGGCAGTGCGCAGCTATGGGACCATTTCCGAGCCGGGAAAGCGGTTGTGATGCGTCCGCTGTCTGCGTGCCGCCGCTGTTAAGTGTATTAACATGTGTCCTGTTTGGTCGTGGTGAGGTGACCTTAACGCTTTCCCGTTTGACGTTAAGAATGTTTTATAATATTTGATATTGTCCCTAACATGACAGATTGCAGCTGTACACCGATTCACGGTGTGTATGGCACGGCCGCAGTATGACACTCGCACGAATACAACCAAATGCTAGTTTGATAATGCGCCACATATGTCTTCCAGGCGTCACTAATGCGGATTCGGAATATCTATTGTTGCAGCTTACGAAATATAGGTATGTCCAGCCTTTTTCCCCGCTTTTCGTCTTTTTTTTAGTGCAATATGTCGTAAGCTTTATGGAGTTGAACCGTCTGTTGATGAAAATGGATTCGCCTCGAGCTTGGTCACCACTCACCTTCCGTCAACTTATTTCTTTATGCGATGCAAATGTATAGTATTGTCTTCAGATCCCAATAAGAGTCATAACACATGCAACCAAAGTCAAACGAGAGATCAGTGGTGGAACTGTATGAAATCAGTTGGGGGCAGGGGGGCCAACGGCCGAATGCTCAAGTTGAAACTAAACGTCCAATACTATATATATATATATATATATATATATATATATATATATATATATATATATATATATATATATATATATATATATATATATATATATATATATATATATATATATATATATATATATATATATATATATATATATATATATATATATATATATATATATATATATATATATATATATATATATATATATATATATATATATATATATATATATATATATATATATATATATATATATATATATATATATATATATATATATATATATATATATATATATATATATATATATATATATATATATATATATATATATATATATATATATATATATATATATATATATATATATATATATATATATATATATATATATATATATATATATACATATATATATATATATATATATATATATATATATATATATATATATATATATATATATATATATATATATATATATATTTTTATATATATATATATATATATATATATATATATATATATATATATATATATATATATATATATATATATATATATATATATGTAGTGTATAATTGTTATATAATATATTTATTTTAGAACTATTACAATTATTACAATTGTGGAACTATTTTGTCCGCTTCATACAGGGAAAATCCCCTTTTTTCTTCTCCAATTTCCTTGTTTCAGACCATAAAATTGGCAAATTACTAGTTAACTGAAATTGATAGGTAAACACTGACTGGTCATAGCATTTTTTTTTTAAGGACAGCAACACAATTTTGAAGCCGTTAAATGTTAAATTATCACCATCGGTGGCCAATTAAGAATGCATCTGAAAAACACGTTCCTCACACATAATTTGCACATGCCAGACGGAGTCGGCAAAATTTAACTTACTCCGATTCCGGCAAAAAAAATCGACTCCAATAGGCTCAGATTACGATTCCGAGTCTGCAAGACTGCTTCCGACCGACCAATGGCTCTCAGCCCGTTTAAGGGCTCTCCAGAATGGCCGAGAGCTTTCTCAGACTTGCACAGGGCCCTCTTAGGTCTGACAATGACCCTCTTAGACAAGCGTAAAGCCCTCTCAGATCAGACGGTGGTCATCTCTGGTCGACCGATGATCCTCTCAAAGAAGCGGAGGGTCCTCTCTTAGGGACTTAGGGCTCTCTTAGGCCGGAAAAGCCCCCCCCCCCCCCCATTGGACGAGTAAGAGTCCTTTCAAACTGGTAAACAGACTTTCAGACAGGCATAGGGCCCTCTCAGGCATGACAAAGGTCATTTCAGAACGACAAGGAGCCTAAGGCTCTAAGGGCTGGAAAATACTGTATCCAACCAACTGAGGCCCCTCTCAGACGGCCGGGTTCTTTCCGGCCTAGACAATGGCCCTCTACAACCAGTCTGTGGCCCGCTCAGGCCTGGCAAGAGCCACTCGAGCCGGCCGATGGCCCACTCAGGCCGACTGAGTTCTCATTCAGGCCGACCAAGGGACACTCAGTCGACCGAGAGTCCCACAGGCCGGCATAAGAGCCCCATAGGCACACTAGGGACCCCTTTAGGTCGACCGAGGGCCAATCAGGCCGACTAAGGGCCCATCAGGCCAACCGAAGGCCTCCTCAAGCTGACCGAAGGCCCCTCAGGCCGTACAAGCACCTCCTGAAACTGACTGAAGGCACCTTAGGCCGAAAAAGGGCCTTCTCAAGTCGACTAAGACGACCGAGGGCCCTTCAAGCCGACCGAGAGCCGCCTGAGGCCGTCAGAGGCCCCCTCAGGCAGACCGATGGCCCATTCAGGCCGCCTGAGAGCCCCTAAAGCCGACCAAGGAACCCTCGGACCGAAAACAAACTTCAAGCTGGCTGAGGTCCCTTGAGACCGAATGAGAGCCACTCAGGCCGACCGAGGGTTCCTCAGACCAACTGAAGACCCTCTCAAGCTGACCGAGGGCCCCTCACGCCGACCGAGGTCCCCTCAGGCATACCGAGGGCCCACTCAGGCATACCGAGGGCCCACTCAGGCATACCGAGGGCCCACTCGGGCATACCGAGGGCCCACTCAGGCATACCGAGTGCCCACTCAGGCATACCGAGGGCCCACTCATGCATACCGAGGGCCCACTCAGGCATACCGAGGGCCCACTCAGGCATACCAAGGGCCACTCAGACCAAGCGAGAGCCACTCAGGCCAACCGAGGTTCCCTTAGGCCCACTCAGGGCCCCTCACGCCGTCCGAGGGCCACTCAGGCCGACTGAGGTCCCCTCAAGCCGACAAAGGGTCCCTCAGGCCGACAGAGAAGAGCCCCTTAGACCGAACAAAAGCTCCTCAGACCGACCAAGGGCCCTCAAGCCGACTGAGGTTCCCTCAGGCCAACCGAGCTCCCACCCAGGCCGACCGAGGACCCCTCCAGGTCGCCGACCGAGGACCCCTCCAGGCCGCCGACCGAGGACCCCTCCAGGCCGCCGACCAAGGACCCCTCCAGGCCGACAGAGCCCTCCCCCGCAGGCCGAAGCAGAGCTCGTCAGTCCGACTGGACACCCCTCAGGCCAACCAAGGGCCCCTCAAGCCGGCCGAGGTTGCCTCAAGCCGACCGAGGGCCATCAGGCCTATCAGGCCGACTGAGACCCCCTCAGGCCGGCAGGGGAACCCTCAGTCCAAACAATGGCTCCTTAGGCCGACTGGAACCCCTCGGGTGGACGAAGGACTCCCTCAAGTCGACGGAGTGCCCCCTCAGATCGACCGAGCTCCCCTCCAGGCCCAACGAGGCTCACTCATGCTGACCGAGGGTTCGTTTGGTCAACCAAGGACCCCTCAGGCCGACCTCGGTTAACCTCCTGGAAGAGCCATGGACCCCTAGCCCCCCTGGCCACGATGACCCCAGACCCGATGCCCTTGCCTCTTTGATGGCACGATCCCCTCGATGTTCCTCCGGATCAAACTATTATTTTAGCATGGATGTTGGATATTTAGGATATTGCCATACCAGGAAGCCAAAAAGGCTGCATAAACTATCAGCCTTATTTCGGGCAAACAATAAATTTACAACAAATTCCATTGAACACCATTTAAATAGAGCACTCCGGTCGCTAATTCGTCATGCTCCACCTCCGCTATTCGCTAATCTGAACGCTTAAACCTTGTCTCTACGGACTTGTTAGCAGAAGAGAATCCAACTTACCCATTATATCATAATCGAAAAGCTGTCGCAGATGGAATCGCAATGCTCGTATACTTCTAAGGTGGAATGCTCCTCAGATGGAATCACATCTTGATTTGATGAAATACGCAAAAAATAAAACAGAACAGTCTATACGGGTAGTCCTTGAAATTTTAGAGGGGCACAAATTTTTGAAAACATTGGGGGGGCGGAGCACCATTGGGGGGGGGGGGGGGGGGGGGGGGGGGCTCGGGCCCTCCCAAAGAGATATAAAGTTCCGCCCCTGACTGAGATTGTGACCTGATTGACCTTTCAGAGGTCAACTGAGGCCATTGACCTCCGATGACCTAAGATTACTTTTTTGGGCTTCTGGCGGTGTCTAGGACATTTTGTGACGCTGATTTCAAATTTGGGATCCATTTTGCATAATTATATGTTCCACTGGGGTCATGCGCTTCCACAGGTCAACCGAGGTCACTGACCTCAGATGACCTGACATGACCTTTTTGGAATTTGGCAGTTTTTAAGACATTTTGTGACGCTGATTACGAATTTGGCACCCATTAAGCATTATGATATGCTCATTCACGATTGTAGCTCGATAAAATTCAATTTATAGGCATTTACAATTTTGATGACTTTCGGATCATTGACATGACTTCAGAGGTCACATAATGACCCAAGCCCTTAAAATCGGGTATCGCCGGCTTCCTCTCGTGACAAGCAACACGCTCGTCTTTGAATCGAAGCTCTAGCTCAATTAGGGGCGAAACGCTAAGGGGGGAGTCGTACCCCCTACACATACACGTAGTGATTTTGCCCTACCCGAGCGAGGAGGGTACGCATTATTTTTAAACCGTACAAATTGAATCTACTAGAGCCATCTAGTGGCAAGCCAGGGAACATCCGTGGCAATCAAGATGGAGGCGCTTGATGTGGAGGTGCGGAGGGAAGACGGGGGCTACTATAAAGTAAGTTTCACTAGAAATAGGCATATATGTCTCGCTTACCTATTCTTACATATATTGAATACTGAAACAATGGCCTCTAGGGCTTAGATCAGCAGCAAATGACACATGAGTTCTAGGGTGGCTAAGGTGGCGCACATGTGCTTTATTACCTGTGGCCGGCACCGCCTAACATTCTTTACACGATTCACATTTTCGGATTTTTATAACATTTATATTTGGATATGTTTTCCGAATTGGTTTATGCTTTCTCAAAGCATGTTGCAATCAACATTCACTGGGACTTGGCTGAAGATGTTAATATAGGAGGTTAGATGACAGGATATTTGTCTAAAGGTATTGATGGTGAAATATGGTATTGATTCTTCAAGATATTAATACATTTTCCATTTCAATTTTATGGGACTCTGAAAATTTGACAAATGTATAGAAACTTTACCATTTGTTTACCAGCTGAAGCTTATCAAGCTAATGACATTAGGAAACCTAGTTTGATTTGAAAGAAGATATATGTGAATGTTTATGCATTTAAATTTTAAGTGATCATGCCTATTTTTGTACAAGTTATTTGGGTGGCTACTCTGTACCTACCCATTTGTTATCAAAATGTATTCCCCCCACAAGTAACTGACATCAGACATGGACTTGTAGGGCAAACAACCATAATGCCAGACGCGTCCAACACAGGACATTGACTTTCAATTCACATTTGACCATGATACAGCCTTCCCAGTTGCATCAGGCCAGAAATAACCCGACTAAATTGGTCTTTGAAAACTTGATAGGGGGGCATTCACAAAGTTGACAGCAATATGGGAAGGACAAGGATGTTGTGCAAGAAATAAGAGTGACTTATTATTTGTGAGTTGTGACACACTTATAAAACATGGTTTTGTTGCTGCTGTCTGTCACTCCCTACCACCATTTACGATACAAATAAAACACATGAACATGTGATGTCATGCAATCAACCATTATCATTCTCACCCTCTGCCATATTTGTAGTTGGCAGAAGCATTACAGGGGCTACTGCAGAGGATTCCTATCAGCCCATGCTTGCCATACTCTTGTCTTTGTGAAATCTGACTAGGGAAGACCCACTATGAACTAACTGCATACACTTGTGTCCAGTGGGCATTGCTAAATTTCTCCTCCAGGATCTGATTGTGGAAAATAAAATAAGATTGTTCTTTAAACAGGCAAGGCTCCTTAGAAGTACTGTTGCACACCTGTGGGGGCATTCATATAAACCAAGTGCAAACTTTGTGGGTGAAAATAACAGTGAGGTAAAAGAAACATAAACTTACACCTAAGTATAGCCCAGCCACAAAGTGCCAGAACTCTTTATGTTCATTCACAATCATCAGGAGTGATGACTGTGGATCATATCACAGGAGTGATGACATCACAAAGTCAGCAGGAGTGATGACTGGATCATATCACAAGAGTGATGACTGTGGATCATATCACAGGAGTGATGACTGTGGATCATATCACAGGAGTGATGACATCACAAAGTCATCAGGAGTGATGTCACAAATGATGAAAATGATGAGTTCAGACTAATCATTTTGCATGCACTGAGGAGGCAGCTCATTCTGTTGGTCATTCCTTGAAGATGATCACTAACTGAAACTAGTCAGCTTCCTTCAGCAATTGCTGTCAGCGCGTTTAACGTTGCCAGCTAACACCCAGCTAGGTGTGTAGCCTGTAGCCACTCCGGCCTGGAGCAATGTCTCTGACACCTTGAGATTGACCTCTGGTGACGCTGGTGGTAGAAACGATCGAACTTGTGTTGTCGGGTCGTTTAGCCTCGTCTGGTCGGGCGGTCCGGTCGGAGACAGACAGAGACAGTCACCACTCACCAGGGCGCGCCACAAACTGAGCGACAGGGCCCCGGCAGCCGCAGCGGCGAGTTTGTCACATTCTTGCCCTTCATTGATGTTTCGGAGCTTCCCACCACTGCACCATGGGCCAGGAGCCTGATCTGGCCCGGCATAATTGATTATTGACTTCAGGTGGTCTTTTGTAGCCTCAGATCATTGGCATGGGCACTTGGAGCAAGTGCCTATTATGAATTTGGAAACTATTTCGTACTAATGGTTTCCAAATACTACCGTCACTACCGTCACTAAACTACTACCGTTCAATTCCCACTTGAAAACGCACATTAAGCGCAGCTTGGCGCTCACTGAGGCTCGCAGAGTCGTCACCATCTCTGCATTGTCAGCAGTCGCTCCGTGGTGTGGTCCAGTAGGCTTTGATATCGGACCTCAGCGTGGTTGACCGTCACGACCATTGCATTGCATTGCAGACCATTGCAGAAATCATACAATCACCCCTCATGGGTGCAGTGGCAGGTTGGGGCAGGACATTGGACTTGCCACAGCAAACCGAACCATTGAGCGTCACAGCCATACTCGTATTTTCGTGTTATCGTGTGTTATCCATTAAATCGGCTCTATCGAAGAAGTTGCATTCAAGTTTTTGCCGATATGTCTGTTATGTCAACACAAATTGTCATTAAACGCACGAAATACCCTACTTTTAGTTTTAATTTTGATTTCACAGTGTAGCCAAGGTTCCATTTTAACCTGAAAACATGCACATTGCAAGATTCTTGCTTTATCCCATTCGCCATTACATCGTAAACAAGCATCGATTTCGCGAGCCGCGGTCTCCCTGTTGTAAGCTTCGTGCAAAGGTATGTGTTTCGGTGCCGTTTATACCTCCACGTGTGATTGCACTCAAAAACGATTGCCATATTCTTAATCCACGGTCTATTCTGAACATATTCATGTATGTCCCATATTGAAATGAAACAAATCACTCAGACCAATTATGGCGGGCTAGATCGGACTCCTGGCCCATAGTGCACTGCTTGGAAGTCGGAGCACAATCGCAGGCATTTCAGATA